>JAKGSA010000150.1:471020-542829 GCA_033558755.1 Philaethria dido
TATATAAAAATACTTTATGGCTAAATTATACTAGTGTAGTAAAAAATATATAATTTTGTTATAAAAGCTCTTATCTTCCATCCTTTATATCTGGAAATATTTACGAAGCTTCTTCTCTGTTCAAAAATATAAACAAGAAATAATTTATAATTTGCCGACAAAGGATGATATTTACTTGATCATTTTCGAAGTGTTATTTATGCAGCTAGAATTATAAAGCAGCAAGGACAAACACATTACAGAGGACGGTAATAGCCGTGACGAAATTTCCTTGTGACAGTATATGAAAGTACAATATTGAAGGCTAGAAAATTTTTAGAAAAACCTCAAATTGCGATTCGCTTAAAGATACAGTTTTTCGATTTTAATAGGAGGTCAGTGACCTGATCATTTCCTATAAGTGAGTAAATTGATTATTGTAATATATCGCTCCTATTCATAAACCGGAAGGTGTTACACTATTGTTATCTACCAAGGTATTATTGGCCTTTAGACAAAGGAAGTTAATAATGTCATTCTTAGTCATTCTGTGTCTAGATGTCTTATCTGAATGCATGCTTAAATAAATATCATTAAACTGAAGAAAGATATAGAATATCTAGATTTAATCGATAAAAGAAAAATGACAATTATACGCTTAGCCTCATTATTTAAAATAAGGTATCTAGGTAGGTAATACATGCCGCATTCCAGTTATATCACTGTTATAACCAAATTCGCGAATTAGGATCAAACCATCACGTTTAAAGTCACATACTGTCCACACACGCCACGACGGCGTTCATTTTTTATATTTACTTGTAATAATTAGTATTTTTCTAAAACAGTGGAATAGTTTATTTAACTACTATTATATAAACTATAATATAAATATCACTATCTCTAATATAATCTATAATATGACCATCTCTGAGCAATTGCCTATGGTTACTCAGAGATGGATCCCGATCAATGCGTCAGATTAAAAAATATTGTTGTCTCAAAGGGGCCTCTACGTGTTGGACCTGTGTCCCCACGCAAGCCTTCCAAAGGGCCGGGTTCATTTGAACCCGAGAACCTGTATCTCGATACTAAATAATTATATTATAATTTTATTAATACAATTTCTCTTGCATTTTATTTAGCTTCCCCTATTTCAAATTGCTCAATTAAACTGTGTACTGCTCCTCCTAGAATAAGATAACTATGGACAAGAAGCATGATATGCGTTCAGAGATTGACTCTCTAGACTAATAATTGCATGTAAAAATTTTACAGTAGTAATTTCAAAAGGAAGTACCTCGAAACATTAATCGTTATAAATGAAATCGTATTAGCGACACTTGTATGGCGGAGGATAATGATATACATAACTTGCAACTCGCGACTGTCTAGGATCGAAGGCCTAATGTCCTCTACATTACACAAGCGTGTGACTGTACACGTGACACGTTATGGGTTCGATTTCCACTCCAGGCAATAAAAATATTTAATATTTTCGTTTACTCGCTCTGGTAACATGGCAAAGAGGGCGTTGAGTTCCGCAACTCAGCATGCATTGCCTCAATTCGGTTAAAAGTGGTGTACGGAAATGTTTTGAGATCGGGGTGTCTTAACACTAGGCTGTCAGATTCCATCTACTTACCCTGCTATATGCGGGATACAGAGCGTTTTAGCCTCACTAAAAAAAGAAAATGTAAAAAGTGGCCATGGATTATATGATTAATTAAGTGATTAAAAGACACATAGAGCAAAAAAGACTCAAGGTTAACATTAACAAACATGGCTGATGGCGATTTTTAGTTACAAAGAAATTTTATAAAAATAAAAACGGTTGAACAAAAATATTATGTTACACTTTTTTTATATACATTGCAATTTTTTTATCAAAACAAATCTTTATAATTAATCTGTGTAAGAAGTAAATACAAGCAAATTATTGTCTTACAGTCCTAAAGGTTTTAAGAACGAAAATAAAATGAGACATTTTTAATTTGAAGTTATTCAAGTCATACTATATTTCGCCCATTTTTTAGAGCTTGTTGCGTTTCTATTATAGATGTCCTTTATGTATGTATTAATACATTTTTGATTCCTTTTCATATTCACGGAAGAGTATGAAATATGGCATACATGTAGTTTATATCGTGAATGAGCACAAAAATTTAATGTTTTTTATAACAATGAAATAGGCGTATATTTAATTAATAAATACATATTATACAAACTACTATATATATGACATTTACTTTAGTATAGAGTCTGTAAGCTTTACCCTGCATAGCTAGGGTAGTTGGAGAGAATATAATATCAAAAGAATCCATTCGGTTCGACTTCGCTTCGAGTTAAGTAACGCGGCGCTTTGTCTTACCAGAGTGGAGAAATGAAATAATTTAAATATAATCACCCTGAGTGAAATCGAACCCTACTAATCGCTTTTACAGTCGGTCGCTATCCACCTGTGCCACGATGGCCTTATCACCATTCTATTTGGCCAGAGAAGGGAACAGAGACGATACACTATTTCAGTTTAAAAAACTAAGCGTATTATTGTTTCTTTTCCATTAACTGTTATTTATCAGTTTACAAATGTTAATCCTTTTTTGTTTAAATATCCTTTAACTTTGCTTGTTCTAAATTTTATGTTTAAATAATGGCTGCATACGTGGCTATCAAACTTATATGTTTGTCTTATAAGCCATTGCAAGAACAGATGCTTATTACTCAAAGAAGTTATGTTTTAAATTAGAAATATCTATTCATTTAAGTAATGTAAACGTAAACGTGGAATTATTTACTAGGAACCCATGATTACAGGCGCACTTGAAATTATAATATTATTTTCAGCCTTGGCCTAACCTATCGATAGCTGTCTAGACACCAAGCGGTATAATAAGAGCCCTTAGCTTACTTAATGCCTACTCTTAAAGAATTTTGATTAGAAGTAATCAAACTCTTTAAGTTCAATTAAATATAACTAGAAAATATTGTTAATTATATTAAACAAAGCTTACTTTAATAATGCTTAATAAAACGTTTTAGAGGGACGTAGAGCTTTAGTAGCGTAGAGCGTATTATGGATTTACGGTTTTTTTTCTTTTTGACAATCCAATATATAGTTGTTCTTGTCCTCTTTGGCATTTATCCCGGCTAGCTAGGGTCTGCCTTCCTTCTTAACCTCCACCACTTTGTACGATCTCCAGATCTCACGGACCCGAAGAGTAACTCGAATGAATGTGTTACGTATGTGGTCGACCCGCGTAACGTCACACATCCACCTGAGCATCTTCATTTTCGTGACGTTAAGCTCGAGTGTGCCGAGATAGTGCCAGCCAACATTCGCTGCCGTGTAAAAGAACTGGTCGGATTATGCTCTTGTATATCTATCTTGTATTCTTGTATATACCTTAAGCAAGGGCAGTGATTAGCGATCGCAGACCACAACATTGACTTCACGCAAATTGGCCTAAGCACCGCTTATTCGGGATTGGACATTGTGATCGATGCCTCCGGATCCGTGCAAAACGGATCCAAGATGCCTGAGCTTTTCCGACTTAACGGCTGCTTCAGGACCTATATGGATAGTGCCGGAGTCAGAGCTCCCGTATGCCATGTACTCGGTCCTCGACACATTTAATTTAAGACCGCCGTTCTCAACCGTACCCTTCCAAAGGTGCACTCTCTGCTTCGGCCTCGTACCGTCCTCATAATCGAGAGCTATATCATCGGGTTACATCATCTGCCTTTAGTCATATGTATATTTGCCGAGACAGTATCTAAGACTACATTGAACAAGAACGTTAAGTTATTGTTTGGTACAATAACTATACTTTTTTGGTACAATCCTTACTTATATTATAAATGCGAAAGTAACTCTGTCTGTCTGTCTGTTACGCTTTCACGCCTAAGCCACTGAACCGAGTTTGATGAAATTCAGTATGAAGGTAGAACTGAACTTGAGAAAGGTCATAGGATATTTTTTATCGCGAAAAAAATTCTATAAAAAAATATTTTTATTTTTTATATATTTTTTTGACAAATAATCTAGACATTGGGAAAGTCTATAGGCTACGTCGCGCGATATAGCCGAATTCCACGCGGGCGAAGCCGCGGGCGGAAAGCTAGTAACTATATATTGGATCTATATTCCAACACTAACATTATAATCAGGATGACTTACTATATTTTTTCTAATTTTAAAGCACTTCTTTCATTTTATTCGATAGGCAATCAGCAAAAATCATAATGTTTTGAATTTTGATACCCAAACCGGGTAATTATCTACTTCTTCTGTACATTAGATGCATGTGTCACGATAAGCTCCAAGACTATTCAACTGACCATGATGAAATTTTCCATACTGTGTGTATTTTAGTCCAACCTGATAGATATGATGGTTTATGATATGATATTTCGCAAAATGACCTTAATAATATTTTATTGCAAATTATAATTTCGTTATTGAATATGTTCATGGGCAATATTTAAACACAGTGCTAGTCTAGATTCTAGGCTATAAAAGTCATAAACTAAAATAATATCATGTTGATTATGATCTGATCTTTTTTATTAAAAACCCACGTAATCTACTTTAATTATAAAAATTAATTAATACATACATAATGTAATACATTGAGGAATTTGCAAATTACAAAACGTAAATAGAAATAGTTTTATTGAATGCGCGAATTTAAATTTGTTTGGTGGTAGGAGGTTCGTCCTCCGTCTGGCTCGCGACCACTATCATGTCAAAGACGAACCGCCAAATATCTTATGATGTGTTCCGGTTCGATGGCATGTAAGCCAGGTTTTCCCCTTTCCCACCCATCCTTTCCCCAAAATGTGGTGGTTCCGATAGCGAACTACTACATTATCCTCCCTTTCCATCTGTATCCTCTAGGTTGGCAACGCATCTAGTACATCTCTTGTGTTGTAGATGTTCATGGGCGAAGGTAACCACTTACCATCAGGCGGTCCTTCTGCTCGTTTGCCATCCGGTATCCATAAAAAAAAAAAAATAATGTGAAGGAAAAATGTTCTCATTTTACAACTGAATCATAGCAACGTATGGCTAGGTGTGCTGGTGTCATTAATGTTGTGTTATGGTAGATGTAAATGCACAGCGATTAGAAAAATATGATACGACAATGATACTATACGTGTATGTATACATATAAATTACGTACAATTATTTCTATTAGCTTAAAACCTTATCCCGTTTTGCAGGGTAATCATAGAGAACATAGTGTTCGAGACCATCCTTTCCTTCATGGAAGGGAGGGACCCTTTCATCCCTTCCACCCGAATTCGAGATTCAACACTGCGATTTGTAAGACATTACCAGAGCAAAATAAAAAAAATAAATTTAAATACTGACTGTAAATGCGACAGATCGTGGGTTCGATTCCCACTCCAGGAAATGTAAAATTTAGTAATTTCATTTCTTGGGTTTGGTAACAAGGCAAAGCGCGGCGTTGAGTTCCGCCACTCAACACACAATGCCTCAATTCGGATGGAGTGTCTTAACCTTAGGTTCGCTGGTTACCCCTTCCTACCCTGCTATATGCGGGTTACCGGGTGGGGTTAAAAAAAAAAATCCTCCGAGAAGAAATCTACCCCACAGTCTTTGCATTTACAGTTAGACCCTGTCCCACTGCACCACGATGTCCTCCAACAATCTCTACGTAGTGGTATAATGTTATAATATATTATAAATAGATAATAGCATTACGTTTGTCAATCAGAATTAAAAATATTAATATTAAAACAATACAAGTAATTCTATATTATATTTACATACATTGATTAATTCCTATTTCAACCGTATGATCTCTGCGAATAAATAGCAAGTTCTTTGTCGTGATTTAAGACTTCGTGCTTTTGTTTTGTGTACTTCCGTAATACCGACTAGTACACGTGTCACTTATTTCTCTATCCAGTTATTATTATATCGTTTTTATTAAATATTAAATTTATTTTTCCTTTTTTAAAATTTCTTTATGATGTTTTAAATAAACACAGATCGCAGAGATTATTTATATTTCGTGATATTTGCATGTAAAATAAAATAATTTATGTAATCGATAGAAACATTGTAGTGCTGTTTAAGATTATATAATTATAATTTATTTACAAACATACAATATTATACATTATTTACGTAAGACGTATCCGCGTGGAAAAGATGCAAGAATATTCTTGCTTAGTTGTTTTCCGTTACTTAATCGTGATCCATTTTAATATTAGATTAAGCTACTGTAGCACAGTGAGATAGCGTCTGACTGTAAAAACGATCGGTTATGGGTTCGATTCTCATTCGGAGGAACGATCGTATTAATATCACTCTCAATTCTACGCTCTGGTAAGCCAAAGTGCGACGTTACGACAAAGTACCAGCTACCCAAATGCAATGTCTCTAATCCTGACCTCAACAGAACTAAGAATATACCAACGAATAAGAATATAAGTTATATCGGGTTTTGTAAATCTTAGACTGAAACTAAATTTAGCTAAACCTAACTTACAGTACACTGTAATTCAAGAATTCAAACGATCTCTTCACATGTCATACCTGAAAACATGAAAACATGTATATATCAGGCAAATGAATGACTAAAAAAAAACCCAAATTAAACAATATCAGGTAAAAAGTATTTATATATTTTATTTTCTTTTTTAACTTCACGTTGTAACCCGCATATAGCAGGGTAGGCAGAGGGAGCCAGAGAACCTAGTTAAGACACTCCATTCTCTTTCAACAATTCCGTTCCCCACTTTCCGCCGAATTGAGGCATTGCGTGTTGAGTGGCGGAACTCAACGCCGCGCTTTGCCTTGTTACCAAACCCAAGAAATGAAAATACTAAATTTTACATTTCCTGGAGTGGGAATCGAACCCACAACCTGTCGCGTTTACAGTCGCACGCTTGTATTTATATAATATAAAAACTAATTTAAAAAATTTAATAGTTTTCTATTATCAAAATTATGCATTCATACATATTAATGAATTTATTTACGCCTGGTATAGATCCGTCTCAAAAGTTTTAGATCAAATCGGTTATTCGAAATATACTTGTGGAATTTGCACTTTAAGTGATAAAGTTTCTTTAGCTTAAATTTTTTTGTGAACTACAAAGCTGTGTTGTGGCTTCACTGGTCTTTCTTACAATACTAAAAATTTAGTACTTATTAAAAATATTTATTATATAAGACCTGTCGTGGCGCAGAGGTACAAGTGTGTGATTGTACACGTGACAGGTCATAGGTTCCATTCCCACGCCAAGAAATAAAAATAATATTTGGTATTTTCATTTTCTCGCTCTGGGTACAAGGCAAAGCGTAGCATGGAGTTCCGCCACTCAGCATACAATGCTACTGGGCGAAAAGTGGGTAACGGAAATGTTGAAACAGAACGGAGTGCCTTGACACTAATCTCTGGTTACCTTGCTATGTGGGGTAAATAAGAATTTAAGTATTTGTAATTTTTTTATTAATAATTTGCATATCTTATTATTTTTTAGGTTATGTTGCTTAAACAAAATTAAAAGTAAATATAAGCCCCAAGCAATTTATAAAGGATATATACATATGTCAGAACAAAATATAAGTAGAATATGTCCAGCATAGACAGGTTAGAACAGTACATATTTTTAAATAGGTCCATCTAGGTCTATATCGTTCGCAGCCTTATCACGAATTTTAAATGTAGTATATAACCAAATTATTTTCGATATATTACGAAAATAAGAGCTTATAATGTTCTAAAATATATTATCTGGCTAATACGAGAAGAAACTCCTTAACATTCTATGGATTTATCATGGGGGTGTCGGTACAATGGCGTTACAGCCAGTGGGACTTGCGACTCAAGTGTAGGCTTAATATAAATAAACTTAATGGGGACTTTTAATATAAATAAACGCTCACCTTCACTATCCAAGCTCTCTCTACCTAACCTATTTTTTATAGCTTCACGCTGTATCCCGCACATAGCAGGGTGGGTAGAGGGAACCTGAGAAACTAGTGTTAAGACACACCGTTCTCTTCTTTTGGCATTGCGTGCTCAATTTAACGTTCAAGTGGCGGAACTCAACGCCGCGCTTTGCTTTGTTACCAAACGAGAAAATGAAAATATTAAATATTATTTAATATTTTCATTTCCTGGAGTGGGAATCGAGCCTATAACCTGTCGTGTTCACACTTGTGCAACTGCGCCACAACATGCCTCGTCTCAGTTATTAATTTATCTAAATTTGTAAAGAAAACTTTTACATAATAATAATTATATAATAAATGCTCAAGTTATGTCATACTTATATTAGAGACACTGGGTACGACAAGATACAACAAGGAAGAACATTTTTAATGTTTTTATAGATGGTCGGCTTTTCCACTAGTTGTCATAGCGGACATGAATCCGGAGATCGATATTGATATAAAATGTGTCGTGACACGTTCAGATTTATTTAACCAGTAAAGAGTTCCGTTTGCTAAGGAATTTATATGAGTGTACTGAGTATAATTTATAAATATAATGAAAATTATAATTAGTACTTATACATTTTTAATTAAATGACAATCACGTGCTTGAGATATTTCTGAAGTTCATATATTGATAAATTTACTTTTCAAACGGTACAGCATTATTAAAGTATTGAAAAGAATGCTTATTATTAATTATAAAATTTATTACTATGTTACAGTTAGGGAGAATATAGTTATAAAGAAATCTTTTAATATATATTTTTAACTCATACAGACCGTCTCTTGCTGGATAGGTATAATTTAAATTTTAACAAAAAAAAGAAATTCGATTTCAAAGAAAATGCACAAAAAAATCTTAGCTATCATACAAATAGATAATTATTTATAAAAACTTTATTCACTCAATTAAAAGTTAAGCGGTAGCACATAAAATATAGTCGAGTAAAGAAATATGATAGCGGGGAACGGAGTGCCTTAAGACTAGGTTCTCAGGTTCCATAGGCCTACCCTGTTACATGCGGGACACAGCGTGAAGCTAAAAAAAATTTATAATCCATTTGAGATCCTTCTCCTTTTTTGGAAGTCGGCTAAAAAAATAATTATGAGATTTTTTAATGAGTATTCCACCCTTCGCTTATTTAGGGACACTACGTGCTGAATAGTGAAAAGTAATGCCACGCTTTGTCTCATCATACGGGAAACCTCTTAGTTTTAATACATACTTGATCTTAGCAACGTGTATGTCATGTCCAGAGAATCTAGTGCTAAGGCACTCCATTCTGTTTCAACAATTCCGTTCCCCACTTTCATGTTTATATTCCAATTACTTTTATTCCTCCGTTTTGGTAAGACAAAATACGGCGTTGAGTTCCGTCATTCAATATGTGAAGTCTGAAATTAGGTTGAAAGTGGAAAAAGGAGAGTGAAATGCATTACATGCAGAGAAAAAAAGCTTAAAAATCAAGTTTTGTATAATATTTGAACTTATAACCACTACATATAGTCTGTTCTAGCTACATTAAGGCGGCGGTGTAAGTTATAATTAGTATTATTTATAACAATCATTAAGTTATTATTTTAAACTATCTACAGTTATCTATATCGATAAAGATCTTATGAACAATACAAAAATTATATCACTGAATAGGTTCAATCGATTGTCCAATAGATAATAATTACGTTTAGCTTACGTTTTGAAGTTACTAGCAAAGCTTTGCAAAAATTTTTTTTTTGTTTTTATTGTATGAGGTGGTTTAAACTACACTTTAATAAAAAATATAATAAAAATCATATTTATGTAAAGTACCTAGGAAGTATTTAGATAACTTTTAGAATTTTATTATCCATATCGTAATATTATAAAAGCGTTTAATATTTCTTAAATACTTTTACTGACCCTGAAGAAATTTGATAATATTTATTTTTATATATATTTGACTTATAGCTTTTTTATTAGTTTTAGCAAATATTTAATTAATGTTTGAAATAATCATGGCGTGGTGGAGTCACAAGCCTAGAAAAAGAACCTGGTTTTCGCTCTGGATGGACGATATTCATTCCCGTCGTACTTTGCTCAGCTCTTTTGAAGTTGGTAAACATTATCGAGGCCCTGGGTAGGTTACTGCCGAATGTCGTAATCCCGGATTCTCTATACTGACCACTGTATGTCGGCGTGTTAAGCTCCATGGCACGTTGTAGTGTCACCATGTAGGCACATTGTCTAACCACTCATTGCGGATCCCAGTTGCCGGAAGCGTAGGGTCATATTAGTAAGGGCAATTCGAGGACACCGTACGGTGTCATGGACGGCTACACTTTTGGCGGGCAATACGTCTTGAGATCCGCCTTGTGATCCGCCTAAGATGGAAGTGCTCGTTAGGGTTTTCGCACACCGCGCAAGTGAGCAGTCCTGAGGCCGAGCAAACATCATCGGAGAGTAACGTGTGAATCAGAAGAAGAGCAGAAAAAGCTCTGTTCTGATGATAGAAGTAGTACCTGGGTTGCCTGATTGTAGTTCTAGACAGTGGAGGCGTTCCGCTCACACTTAGAGCGCTGGATGAATATAAGTTTTGGGGTCATTATGTTCAGGTTGGTGCAGATTCTGACGGGGCACGGTTGCTTTGGCATATGTATGACCAGATTGCAAGTCAGGACATGACGCCGGTGCCACAAGTGTTATGCACCTGTTAATACACACTCTGGCCGAATGGCACGCTACCCCGTTTGGGCGCAAGCGGGATAGTATAAGGGAGTAAAACAGCGTTTAACTGTAAACTCAATTCGTTTTGGTGTCGATCTGGGAGGAATGATTATATTTAAATCACTTCTCTGCTCTGGTAAGGAAAAGCGTAGCATTAATCTCTTTTAACACGCAATGTTTAGGAATCAGCTGAAAACAGAGAACGGATTATTTGATCATTAGGTTCTTCGTCACACTACCAACGGGTAAAGCGTGAAACTGAAAAGAAAAACCTTCTATAATATTACTTTAACTGTATTTTTATACTTTAATTATATGTTAAAACTTCTTTTGTCTTGACTCATAGTTTAATTCCAACGATTTCAACCCTGTTAGCAATGTACACTATCTTTAAATACTTGTGTAATAATAGACAATAAACATTTGTAATTAATTCTAGATCGACCTGATAAAAACAAGTTTAAATTGTTCTAGACGCGATGCCAGCTTTATATGTATAAACTGATCAAGCTTTATATGATACTTGATCATAATAACCACGAATTATAGTATTATAGTAGTTCTCTGTTATTTCGTATTAAAAGATAAAAGATTTTTGTCAAAATATTTTGTGAATTCATTTGACATTGAATAGAATAGAATAGAAATAATAAGTAAGCTTTTAGTTTTGAAAAAAATAAAAGATACTCATACACATAATCCTTGAGCAAGGAAAGTAACCACAGTTTTTCTTTATTTTCAATTTACTTCACTAATTATATTATGTTGCTATTAATTATTTTGTTATTTACAAATTGTCGTTTCCCGCTTCGTTTGCGTGGAATGCATAACCCTTTATATATTTACTAATATATTTTAATTTCTGTGTTTTTCAGTTTCGACTGTAAAAGGTAAAAATTTTGTCTTTCTCGTAAGAATATCAGAATGTAAAGGATATTGTAGTCACAGCCCCTTCTAACTCCCCGCGGAGCCTATATGTAAAATTTCAGGTTTTTACAACCAGTAGTTTGACTGTGCGTTGTCTGTCAGTCACTCATTGAGTAACGGAAGAGATTTATACATATCTTGATTGTTATTTTTATAAAAGCTGCATTCCGTCTATATAGTTTGATTTCCTGGCATTAAATTTAAATACTAATGTTTGCTATTAAAAGTGTCTGTAAGCCTACATATCAGTGTTCTTTTTTGTTCTTACAAATATGATAAAAACATTGTATAATTTTTCTTTGATTTCTCCCGCTGCGCTAAGAAAAACTCTAAAACGTATTAACAGGATTATTATAACCACTGTATTTATAATATATGATTTTTTTTCTTTAAACTTTTGGTTAAATTGTCTAGATTACAATTTTAATAGTACGCTTATACGAGTACATGGTTTTCAATAATATGCGAGATTTAAAATATTTAATAACCTATTTTTATTTATTTATTAAATGTATATTTTTAATACTCATATAATTTTTATGCTACTACTTTTTTAGATAGTTTTTTCTGAGTCAAATATTTATTACACGTCATTACCTGTTTTGCTTTAGAACTCAAATTTGGAAGTGTTTTGTCAATGTTCATGACTAACGGTATAAACGTTTTTTGTTAGGTGGTAGGAGGTTCGTCCTCCGACTGGCTCGCGACCACTATCATGTCAAAGACGAACCGCCAAATATCTAATGATGTGTTCCGGTTCGATGGCATGTAAGCCAGATTTTCCCCTTTCCCACCCATCCTTTCTTCAAAATGTGGTGGTTCTGATAGTGGACTACTACATTGTCCCCCCTTCCATCAGTATCCCCTAGGTTGGCAACGCATCTACAACATCTCTGGTGTTGTAGATGTCTATGGGCGAAGGTAACCACTTACCATCAGGTGGTCCTTCTGCTCGTTTGCCGTCCGTTATCAATAAAAAAAAAACGATTAAAGACGTAATTAAAAAGGATAGACACGTCGGCGTCGAAATTTTTATATTTATATGCAAATTTAAGTGTAATTTAAATTTTTTAAGTGCTTTTGAGATTAGTTTCGATTATCAAAATTGTTTTAATAACTCAAAAATCAAATAAATATATTATTGCCGTTTTGATAAATGTATTTCGACCTTAATAAAATTTATAGCAATACATTACAACTAATTATTCAGCTTTAGATACAGAAAGTGGTTTTACTTATTTTTTTGTTTATTTATTACTATTAAATTTTTATTTTCAATATCAAGGTCTAGCCCAAAAAAGGAAATATTGTTATAACAGTTCAGTAATGTGATTGAAGCTTAAGAATCGACTAAAATTAAAAAAAGCGACTGTTGAAGTAGGTATAATATATATTACTATAGGTAAAATTTAGAGAAGATCGCTCAGTTTTTCGTCATTTAGGTTCTTTACGTGGTGGGTGGTTGAAATCTAAAAAATTGTTCCATTGATAAGACAAATTGGTATCTAATTAGAAAAATAAACAAAAGCCCTTTAAACTGTTCCAACGAGCTATTAACGTATATATGATTCAACACGACTAATAAATATTACTAAGAGCGATTCTCTAATTTTATTAGATAACTATAGCTTTACAAGTACTCATTTATATACAAGGTTTATTATTCCAAGCAGGCCAGGTAGGGTATGTATAAAATCACTTAGTGCGTATTAAATAAACCAAAAAAAAATGTGAATGAATGGATTTCCTCATTCATTTCAATAAACTAAGGAACTCTAATAATCTACTGATAAAATATTAATACTAATTAATTCACATAAAATAGACAAATTATTATTCACGTAGATTGTTCTGATAAAAATGTCATTTACAAGTAATATAATTTTATTAGAGTACGTGAATATAGAACTTTACAAAACGATATTTTATTTATTTTTTTACTTACTTAACATATGACGCCATTGACATTCTGACATTTAGGTCATGTTAAATTGACGTGGTGGCTGTCAGTTCAAATTTAAGTATGGCGAATATCTTGTATACATCGGACATAATTTCAAATAACTCTTTATTAAATGAAATATACTTAACGCCTGTCGTGGCGCAGAGGCACAAGCGTGCGACTGTATACGCGACAGGTTGTGGGTTCGATTTCCACTCCAGGAAATGTAAAATTTAGTATTTTCATTTCTTGGGTTTGGTAACAAGGCAAAGCGCGGCGTTGAGTTCCGCCACTCAACACACAATGCCACAATTCGGCGGAAAGTGGGGAACGGAATTGTTGAAAGAGAATGGAGTGTCTTAACACTAGGTTCTCTGGTTCCCTCTGGCTACTCTGCTATATGGGGGTTACAGCGTGAAGTTAACAAAAAAAAAATATACTTAAGTTGATTTTTTTTACGTTTCTAAATATTTTTTCCTACCCTAAGTATACGAGTAACACTTAAAAAAAATAAAGATTTACATATATTTGTAGTACGTATGTAATTGCGTTTGCAAAGCAAAACTGGTCTGTCAGCCATATATCCTTGACATTTGATGTTTTTTGTTAAAATTGACAATAAATGTAAAAATAATGTACTTTTCTTATAATAAATAATTAATACTAGTAGACGCATTGATGCGTAAAATATACGTTATTGTCAGTCACATGGTAAAGTGCGAAATTTTTATTTTATTAATGTATTGTATTTCTAGTGTGTTATTGTGAAAAATATTGGCTTTCTGTATTTGTTCTGTATGTAGCTTATGTGAAAAAAAAGTACAGAAAGCCAATATAGTGTGTGTAACATTTATTTTATCAATTTAATATATTTCTTAAGCATTCTTTAAAAAAATATTATCATTGTGCACTCCTTCGCCATATAAACTATAAGTGTCCTGAATTTAATGCTCGTCCGTCCACGTAATTTTAGTAAAAAGAAAAAAGGTTTTCCTTCACTACGTATCATAAAGCTATAAGTAGACCCAGCCATGTCTTGTTGTATCCTATTTAGCAATTTAGTTAAATTAATATAATACTGAAGTATTCATATTTATAAGTAGTAGGTTATTTAAAAATTTCTTCAGCGATTACATAAATATGTTTGTAAACATAAATAAATTTATTTTTATAATAATTAACGTTAAGATCTTTCGAGTGTTTTATTTTGGGTAATTTTGTTTTTTTAAAATGGGAGAAAAATATATCTTTCAAGTGCAAGTTGCAAATGGGCATTGCTTAGCCTTGAGATTTATTTAATATGTGGAAAGCTGTTTAAATAAATTTATGTATTTTTCACTTTTTTATATATTTATACAGTTGTTTGTACCAATAAGGCAGCGACGCGTGGGTAGTGTCCAGGGACCGTAGCGTCTAACGTTTAGTTAAGACACTCCGTTCTCTTACCAAAATCCTGTTAATATTATAACTATATTTTGTTTGGTGGTAGGAGGTTCGTCCTCCGTCTGGCTCGCGACCACTATCATGTCAAAGACGAACCGCCAAATATCTTATGATGTGTTCCGGTTCGATGGCATGTAAGCCAGGTTTTCCCCTTTCCCACCCATCCTTTCCCCAAAATGTGGTGGTTCCGATAGCGGACTACTACATTATCCTCCCTTTCCATCTGTATCCTCTAGGTTGGCAACGCATCTAGTACATCTCTTGTGTTGTAGATGTTCATGGGCGAAGGTAACCACTTACCATCAGGCGGTCCTTCTGCTCGTTTGCCATCCGGTATCCATAAAAAAAAAAAAAAAAAATAATTTATAGTTTATAACATTTTATAACAAATTATGTTATCTAAACAAATTAATCGAAATATTTATATATGCAATTTATTTTCAAACAAACTAAAACTCAGAAAATACATTAATAGTATATTTTCGAAACAGTGTTGTGCATTTATATAAAATAATTTTAATAAGATTTCAGATCACATATATTTTGGTATTCATGTATTTGGAATATATTTTTAGTAAATCCGGCATTTCAAACCCCACCGTATAGAGTTCATAGTCATAGTTAGTCCATTAAGTCTACCAACAACTATAATAATAATATTATTCGAAATCAAGAGTCAAACATATAATTGCAAAGTGTTATTTCCATAATTTAAATCCATAACATACGAATGGTAAATTAGATATTCCTCAAAAAACACTTCTATGGCGTAATATTTTCATTTCTAAGCGCAATGGTGGTTTTTTCATAGGAACACACAAAATATTCATACAAAAGTTTCAAGTAATTAGGTGATTAGAAAGAATTTAACAATACACTTTTTTAATATTCATCCATTTAGAGATATAATTGTGTGGTGGCAACGCCGCAATTTTTATAGAATACTATGCATGTAAGAGAGAATTTATAGTTATTGAAATGTCACACAATTTTCAACTTTTTGAGAACCAATTTACATAAAAAAGCAACTTCAAGCTTCATCCCGCGTAGCAGGCTTAGAAAGAATTTAGTGTCCAGACACTCTGTTCGCTACAATCCGCCCAAGTTAGAGACTTTTGCGTGTTAAGAGGCGAAACACAACACCGCAATTTATTCTACAAGAACAGAGTAATGGTAATAATTTTGATATAATCTTTCTACCGACTAAGAAACGAACCTACTACCAATCTCGTTTACAGTAAGATAATGACTGCACTTCAATGGTCTCTTTTACATAATAAAAATATAGCTCCAAAACTATTTACATTGATATTATAGGAAAACTTCAGTCTAGATTCCGGATCGCGGATTATGTCGAGGGCAGCTGGACAGCTTCAAAGCCGATTATTAGCAAAGCTTTTAAATGGAAAGCACATGCCAGTTCGCGTGAGCCTTTGTTCTCTGAGATTACAACATTATTGTAAATTACAATATTGAGTATTTTTGAATATGTTATTTAGAAAATATCATTCTATTTGCTTCTTAATATTACTTGATATATTATCCTACAAACTTAAAAATAATCGAAAATGTATATGTATAAATAATAACACAATGGAAAATCACAGAAACGCCAAACAACACTGAATATACGTGTCTATAAATTAAATATTTAAAAATTAATTAATTAATTAATTTTTTAATAAGCTTGTTTTGTTTTATCTGCAAATGCATTTTGAAGCTTCATGCTATTGGAATGTCAAGAAAAGGATTTAAAATTGTGAAATTTAAGTTTTATATATTTCAGCTACAAGTATATTCTCGTGAAATGCAAATCATTAAAAACAGTGAAGCTATTGTTCCATAGCAGGCGTGAATATGTAGATAAATCGATTTACGTAAACATTTTTTTAACTAGCAATGGCCATTACGATTTGTTCTATTTACAGGTGAATAAATGACTAGGTAAAAAAAAAGACAGCAAAACAAACACTTTCAGATAAAAATATCTAAATAACCTAAAAATAGAATTTACTGAATTACTTTTACTTTAACTTATTTTAATGCCTGTCTTGAAATATGAGCTTTTCAATTAATCAACTTATTCACGCTCGGCACGGTTTTATTAAAGACATATCGCACCTTTAGAATTCGTCAATATAGATTTGTACATTTAAGTTTTTCGTAGAGAAATGTTTTTTTTTTCAAATTATATTTCGCTTTAATTAAAGTCGATAAAGATCGTTGTCTTAAATCGTTTCATGGCAAAAAATCAAAATTATGATTTTTTTGATTAGGTCCTAAAGGTGCGATATAAAGAAATCCTAGAGTAGCGTTGTTTCGTATCTCGATCTGAAACACGTTGCCGACACTTTTAAAAACTGAATGCAAGACAATGAAGGTCTATGGCTAGAGAGCTGACATTGATATCACGAAACTTTTTACTTACATTTGACTTGCATAGGTCATGGTCAGATGCAGTTGATTGATTATTTACTTAACATAGTATTACATGCTTGTAGCATGTAATTAATATTAATTTATAATTATTAGAATGAAAATACTGCAACTATTGCAGATTCTCTAATCTTTTTTTTTTTTTTTTATTGATAACGGACGGCAAACGAGCAGAAGGACCACCTGATGGTAAGTGGTTACCTTCGCCCATAGACATCTACAACACCGGAGATGTTGTAGATGCGTTGCCAACCTAGAGGATACTGATGGAAGGGGGGACAATGTAGTAGTCCACTATCAGAACCACCACATTTTGGGGAAAGGATGGGTGGGAAAGGGGAAATTCTCTAATCGCAATAAAAGAAATGTAAGACATTGTTTAAAGTTCTGTACTTAATTATTTGCATAAGAAATTCAGTTTCGATCTTAGCAAAAAAGCGAGATGAGCTTTTTCTATTTGATTTCTTTTATCTTTGTTGTTACCGTCTCTGTAAGTATATTTTTAAGAAGCAGTATTTATATAAAATTCTATAAAGATATATGTATTTATAATAATATATAAATAACATTTTATTTATTCCATTCTTTCTTTAATTTTAGACAAAAAACATGTTATAGGCTTAATATATGAACAACAATTCCACAAAGAAAAACAAAAATGAAACTTTTTATTGCAATTTTGTTACCTACTCGAATTTAATTACATTAACGCAATATTGAAAAACATATTAAAAACCCAGTTATTTCCTAAAAGCTGGCAAAACCTGTTTGTTATATAACGTTGAATAAAACTTTCTGATAAAATTTTTATTGTTAAACAAATAATTTCCTACTTATATCAAACACCGAACAGAACTTTCAAAGTAGTTTGGTTCAGGACAATATTACTTCCGCATCAGTCTACAATTACTATGTATGGACCAAGGAATGTACAATCTTCTAATGACATAACGACAAAATAACGCTAATAGGCTTTTGTCTTCTCTAAAGTTTCTATCCAACCTTGAAAGTTGTTTTTAAGAATGGAAAATATACGTACTTTGTACTGGTTAAAAATATTTTTAATACATTCTAAATTTTATATGTATTTACTTGCGTACCTCTCACTGCGGTATACACTTTTAATCTTTTTGTTTTATGTGATTGCAAAAATATTATTTTTATTTTGTTACCTTTTTTTATAATTACACATACAAATATACGCACTATACTATTACGTTTGAGGCAGTCTTTGCATTTTACGTAATAAATATCCTGCTGATAACTAGAAAGTTCAACGATTGTCCTTATATGGACATATACTGCATTTATAATATCATTATTTTATTAATATAAATAATAAAGTAAAAGATAGATAGAGTAACTAGAGGCCTGTAGTGGTGCAGAGGTACAAGCGTGCGATTGTAAACGCGACAGCTTGTGGTTTCGATTCCCACTCCAGGGAATGAAAATATTATAATATTTAGCATTTTCACTATCTCGTTCTGGTAACAAGACAAAGCGCGGTGTTGAGTTCTGCCACTTAGCACGTAATGGCTCAATTCGGCGGAAAGTGGGCAACGGAAATGTTAAAGGAGAACGGAGTTTCTTAACACTAGGTTCTCTGGTCCCCTCTGCCTACCCTGCTCTGTGCAGGATACAGGTTGAAGCTAAAAGAAAATAAAATAGAGTAACACAGTTTAATCATTTGGCAACAAAATATATTTAGATTTTTGGCTGGTCGTTTCGAGAACGCCAAATTTCATTCATGAGACGATCCATAAAGTTCTATTTAGATCAATTGTCTGAATCATAAACGATGATTGACTATTATTGTGATTGTTTATAATAACTGACGTGAATGTTGATATTGACTAAGCTTATATTAAAGAGAAATATACCTGCAGTTTGGGTATTTTTTTAGATATTTGTAAATATCTAAAAAAATATATATGAGACCACCATGGCGCAGTGGGACAGCGTCTTACTGTTAAGGCGATTAAACTACGGGTTCAATTCCCAATCAGGGAATTTAATTTTAATTATGTTCATTTGTTCATTCTGGTTAGACTAAGCGCGATGTTGAGTTTTGCCACTTAACCGCAATGTCTTGAATTCGGGCGGAAACGCTCTTTGACAACTCTGCTGTACGGGACACAGTGTGAAGATGCTTTATTTGCTTTTTCTAATTATATTAGTTCTATAAAAATGGATAGATACTCATTTGTTTTCAAAATCATAATATAAATATATAGTACCAAAATAGTTCAAAAATTGATCAATCAAAATAGTTTTAATGGTAACTTCAGGGGATAAGCTCTGATTTTGATATAATAAATTAAAACAGCCAAAGCTATTATAATTCTAAACTTTTGTTTATTGGATCGTTAAAGCTTTTAGTATCGGGAGAATTTGTTAAACTATTATTCATTTTATTGAACTAGTACGTAATAGTTTCTTCCTGCTCGCAAATTTACTACCCTGTGGCACAGTTAAGGTGTTTAACGACATAAAATAGTAGAAGATTCAAAACTCCATCGAAAATATCTTTATGAAGTGTAAAAGTAGCTTAAATTTAAACATACTAAATTTAACTATTTAATTTTTATTTCTTATTAAAATACATTAATGTATAAGAGAGCTATGGAAAGGTCATAAATGCGTATATTAAAATTTAAATTTTACATATTAATCATATTCTCTGATAATAAATATTACCTAGAGAGAAAAGACGAAATTCCTTAACAATTCATGGACTTAGTATGCGGGTGCCGGGACCTTCGTGTTGTAGAGAGAGGAGTTTGGAGAGTGCCTGCGACTTACGACCCAAGTGTAGGCTTAAGGGCCCCTTTAAAATGCGCATTAACTCTGCCTAACCACATTTCAAAAGATTCTACTAATGCCGTCTTCGAAATACGTGCTAAAAAATAATATAGCACATACCCATATTGTAGTGAAAAATCATAACACTTTTTGTAAAATTTTGTATAATCCCAACCCCATGTATTGTTAACTTTCGCGTCATAGAAAGGGCTGACCTACTTTTATGTGTACGTTATTCCAGTATAAAATTTGTCTCATATATTTTTAAAATACAGACATAATAAATATTCCGTTAAAATTTTTGGTATTATGATTTTCCCACGAAGTTTTTCTGCGTACATTTGAATATATCTCGTTACTTGTATTATTTTAATGATTGTTTTTAATTAGTGCTTATATTTTATGTATACAAAATAAAATTGTATATTAAAAATTATATATAAAATATATTAGAGGCCATCCTGGAGCATTGGAGTAACGGCTGAATGTAAACATTGATTTGTGTGATTGTTCGTTGGTACGATCCCCATTCAGTGGAATAAAACATTTTTAACTTTATTATTATTATTTTTTTTAACTTCACGCTGTATTCCGCATAAAGCAGGGTACGTAGTAGTAGGTAGACACTCCGTTCTCTTACAACAATTCCGTTCCCCAATTTCCGCCAAATTGAGGCATTGCGTGTTGAGTGGCGGAACTCAACGGTGCCGCGCTTTGCCTTGTTACCAAACCCAGGAAATGAAAATACTAAAATTTCCTGGTGTAGGAATCGAACCCACAACCTGTCGCGTTTACAGTCGCACGCTTGTACCTCTGCGCCACGACAGGGGTTAACTTAATTAATAAGTAATATAGATATTTATAATATTATCATTTGTTCGCTCAAGTGAGACACAGCGTTTTTTTAGAATTCCGCCGCTTCATACACAATGTCTTGGATAAAAAGTCGAGGACGAACTCTCTTTACATTAAGTTCTCCTTGACTACCCTGCTATGTGAGACAAAGCGTGACGCTATATAAACTAATATAAAATATAGATCCGTTGATTATCCTTGTTAAATTTACGAAGCATACTTAGTTAGATACATGTTACATTAATATGCAAATCTAGTATACATATTAAATAACTATTATCCTATTTTTAGGCTAGCATATGAATAATTACTATCGAAATTTTATGCAGCCTTCGCTTAATCCGCTACCGCGTGGATAAAGATCTTATCTATGAAATTTCATTTATAGAATTTAATACAAATTCAATTCTATTTAAGTTATAATTACCGTCGTGTATTGGTAGTGCAATCTAGATAAATGATTTCCGGAAACGTTTTAAGTGCATGATATCAATTTATTTGACGAATTAAATTATTTAATTCTTTAAATAGATATCTATGTGCTTGAATAAGTGCGATAGTTGTGTATATACTACTTAAAAAGTATTTTTTTAGGAGTTAGGTTACATCCACGGGCTCGCACTTGTCCGTGCCTTTTGATTCTTTTTTTTTTTTTTTTTATAAATTTATGAGCAGGTTAGACAGTTGTCTGGGCGTCTCATATCGCTAAGCTTGCTGATCACTGCCCCCATGACGGCGTCATCACGTTTGGCGATGGCGTGGCTGAGGCAGTGCTCACAGTGAGACTTAAAAAGTATTTGTTATATTGACAATATAGTATATGCATTTTCTGATCTCAATAGATATCCATTCACCAACCATGGAATGCCTCAACCACAGCGGAAAGTAAGGAGAGGAATTTATAACTTGATACTTTCTGCCTTCATCACTAGATGCGGAAGATACGAGTAGGTAAAAAAAGTAAAAAATTACTTAAGTTATTTAATTTAACATTAAAAACCACACATTTTCAGTATAAAATCTGATTTATAATTAAGGCGTTATGTAGGCAGCGACTGACATTTCAATGATTGCAAATTCGGCAGGACACTGCATGTCCTAGATGAATGCATACAATTAATGCAATTTTTGTTTCTTGGTTTAGATAGTGGTAATGAAGCACATTTTCAGGTAAAATTAATATCTAATAATATATTAGATATCAAAAGTACGTTATTTCTATAACTACTGTATTTATTAAATATTAGAACAAATTTTATCTAATGGTATGAATTATATAACTAGTCGTAAAGAAATATTGACAATGTTATTCTGCATGAAGATATAGAAAAAATAAGTTACCTACTAGTTTTTTTTTTTTAACTTCAAGCATTATCCCGCATATAGCAGGGTAGGCAGAGGGAACCTGAGAACCTAGTGTTAAGACATTCCGTTCTCTTGCAACAATTCTGTTCCCCACTTTCCGTCGAATTGAGGCATTGCGTGCTAAGTGGCGGAACTCAACGCCGCACTTTTGCCCTACCAAACCCAGGAAATGAAAAGATTAACATTTCCTGGAGTGGGAATCGAACCCACAACCTTATTAAGTTATTAGTAATTTATGAATGCACGATATAGTGAATACACTGATACTAAGACAGGTTCGTGCATTCATATGTTCAACTGTAATCTAAAGATTAATCAGAAAACGTGTAATTGTGACATATGTACCTAAATTACATGTATATAAATACTGTGTAAAAAATTGTTCTTCCGGTCTGGTTACACAAAGCGGCAATTGGTCCCGAGAATGACAAACAGCTTTAAACTTTTTTAAAACAAAGTGGATAACAGTTCTCTCTGCCTACATTAAAAGATAAAAAATTAAATAATTCACACATTCTATAAATAGTAATGAAAACATTGATTCCATTCAATTATGTTTTCGATGGACATATTGAATGCGCCGTATTATTGTATCTTAAGATCATATTAGAAGATAACAAAATATTGACATATTAAATTCACGCCTGAATTGACTGTAGCATTTAATAAGTATTATTGCGCTTATAGTTGCATACAAATGCAGCTGATAAAGATAGCAATGAACCTTGCTGAGATAAGACATAATATAATAGCATAATCTTTGCAAACTAAACAACTTAGTGTACTGCAGAATAATTAGTTATAATTTTTTTAGAAAGATTTATATCACTTTTTTGTTAGGAGTTAAAATAAGTCTTCGTAAAGAAAATAGGATCGCGTAAAAAACATCGCGCTCGTAGATGCAATTCTAGTTGAAATTCAGTGAGTTTTGCTTACTGCTTTTATCAAAGTTAAATCATGTGCAGGACAAAATGTAGAGAAACGCCTTGTTAATTTAATATATTTATTTAACACAAGAGCTTTGTCAGGGCCATTTCTTTAAAGGGGTTTTTTAATTCAAAAAATATATATTATTTTAGTCAAAATGATGTCGATTAAGTTCATTATTTTGAATGTTCGTTTTCTAAATACGAAATAAAATGCGTCGCTAAGCGCCATACTATATTTATTATATACCGATTTACCTACCATAATAATCAGGAATAAAACTTTATAATCCTATTCCAAAAAAAAAAAAAATTTGTAATTAAATGTAACCAGTTAGTTCATACTCATAACTTTAAGGCAGCCTTTAAAATGGAAATGAAAAAGTATTCACTACCACCATTCAAAAGAGTTATAAGATAATAAGAACAATAACTTTCAAACGCCTGTCGTGGCGCAGAAGCACAAGCGTGCGACTGTAAACGCGACAAGTTGTGGGTTCGATTCCCACTCCAGGAAATGTTAGTATTTTCATTTCCTGGGTTTGGTAACAAGGCAATGCGCGGCGTTGAGTTCCACCACTCAGCACGCAATGCCTCCATTCGGCAGAAAGTGGGGAACGAAATTGTTTTAAGAGAACGGAGTGTCTTAACACTAGGTTCTCAGGTTCCCTCTGCCTACCCCGTTATATAATTATATTAAAAAAAAAATGACTTTATAGTTATTAACATATTTATATTAAGCGTGTAACATATTTTCTTGTCCTTGTAGTAATAAAATATTATATTATGAGCTATTAATATTATCACAATGTGCGACGTTACATCACATATCAAGTACGTAGATGTTATATGAAAAGTTGTGACATTTCACATTAACAAATGAATATAATGGAAAATTTATTTGTAGAATATTTTTATGATACTTAAATTATTTGAATAGCTACAGTAAGTGTTTCAGATTTCTAAGTGACAAGCTTAGGTAATAGTCAAGACACTTGTCTCTCGTCTAAAGGAAAATGGATTATTATTATTATATAGGTTTGTATATTCTTCACGTATATGTTGTAAGTTATATAATATGCATTCTACAAGGCATGATCTCGTACTATAACAAAAACTGAAAAAGTCATTGTAAAGAAATGAAGAAATTCTTATAAAAAAAATTCTAATTTATAAATTTTTACATACCTGTTCTATTTAATATAGAGTGAGCGACTGAGGTTGGTTTCAAAGCACAGATTCACTGCAATTCCTCCCGGTAATACGCTCGGTGTATAAATGATTACAGGATGATAGGGTCCCGCGGATGTTTAGTACTCCATTTGGTACATATTAAGTACTTCAATGTAAAGTCAGCAATGAAATATTGTATATATATTTTTTTCAATTTCGTATAGGCACAGTAGGATAGGCAGAGAGAATCTAATTTCAAGACACTCCATTCAGCTATTTGCAACGTTATTTGAAACGTTGCGTTTTCAGTGGCGCAACTCTATTTATTAATATTATAAGTAAATGAATGTTATTTATTGCAGAAATTTGAAACAAAATTCTCTTACATTTGCAATGAAGTTGTTAAAATGAACTTTTTGCATGTTTCTAGTGTTTGCAAGTGATGTTTTGTATGTGCATAGATAATGTAAATCCAATGTAATACTGGAATTCATTTTTGAAATTTAAAAAGAAGTCTATTTTTGTGTATATTGTGGATCTTTGATATGAAACCAGTTGTCTCTTAATGACTTAACTCTCCAAAGAACTCACATGATAAGTTTTAGCTCTCTATGCCTGTCAGCTAGTAATGCAAGTTTTATAGATAGAAGATTTATAAGGGAAAAATGCCAAATAAAATTCTCTCTCTCTCTTTCTTCCTAAGTATGGTCCCGCATGGTGATGGGATCAGCTTTCTTAATTTTCCTCTTCCACTTCGCTTGGTCCAGGACGTCGTCAGTTCTTTGGTCTTCCCAGTTAGTGTTCCAATATTCAAAGTAGCGAAGAGGGCTTTAAGGCTACAATCTGTGATAGCCTCGCTTGCCGAGCCCCTCCTTGACTTGGTAGCCCTCGCGCACTGTTCTCAGATGTTTATTTCAGGGTTATTAAGTTAGTACCGAGTGGCAAATAAAAATACATATTAAAATTTTTTTATTTTGCATCTAATACGCCATGCTATTTTGTTATTGAAATAACTATGTGTGATAATGCGATCGTATTGATATATCCGTAGGAAAATAATCTATATATGTATATATATACAAAACTCTTCCGTGACTGAGAATTAATGCACAACCGAAACTACCGGGCAAAGCTGCTTCATGCTTCATCCCGCATATTAAGGTAGAGTAAACCTAGTGTCTAGACACTCCGTTAACCGCTTCCAGACAGTTTAGGAGACTTGAGAGCGTGTTGAGTAACGGAAGTCACCAATGAATGTTGTCTTACCAGAGCGGAGAGATGAAAATTTATTTAAAAATAATACTTCCCCTGAGTGAAAATCAAACACGCAACCAATTGTGTTTACATTTAGACGGTGTCCCACTGTATCATGCTGGCCTGATATTGAACGTAGAAAGATGAAAGTTAGCAAGTAGCGTTCTATGGGGACTGCAAGGGAATTTTAAGAGAGATTTGATTTCTTAGAATTCCTATGGGAACAGCAAAAAACAAGGTTAAACGATTTATGATCCTTGCAAGCGAAGTTAGGACCTATAACTAGTGTATCAATTAGGTATTATCTATGAAAATGAGTCTATATCAATCTATAAGTATTCTACTTAAGATTGATATAGACTCAATTTAAATCTTTATGTATGTAAGGTACTTTTAATGTCAATAATTATAATGTTACTTACCGATTTGTGTGTTTTTATGAAATTATTTCTTATATCTCTATTCGCTAAAATAAAAAGTTTAGAATAAGGAAGTTGCTGCTTGCCTGAATCAGTAAAAAATATTAAGGTGGATTTCACCTTATAATAGAAAGAACAAAAGATTGTAATTTGTTTGATATATTTGTATATATAAATCAATAGGCAACAGATATACGTACAGTAAATATTTATAACTAGCTGTTACCCGCGGCTTTCCCCGCGTTGTCAGTGGAAAATTGTCAAATTAATATTATAAAGTCTAGTCACTACACAGTCGCTCAATTATCATCGCTCAAAAAATCATAACATTGTTTCGGTGCGACGTGAAAGAAGGATAAACAAAGTAATGGTGAGCCAGTGTATGGTTGTTCTAGGTGTTCTTTGGCGTACATGATATTATAGGTGTATAGGCATACGTTACATAAACTATTTTACTGAATAAACTACAAAAATAGTAAAGGGCAGTATTGCGTCACTTAATACGGATAACGGAGTGTCCTACCATTAGGTTCTCTCTGTCGATCCAGCTATGCGAGATAAACTGTGAGGCTAAATAAAAAAGGTAGTTTTATTTCTGCACTCTGTAGACATTTTTCATAAATACCATATTACTATTTCTACCTATAATATCATATTACTGTATCCCTCACAGTCGCTAGAAAGCATCCCAAATAATATAATGAACTACAATTGGGCTCAATTGCTTTTGGGTCCAAGGCTAATTTAAATAAGAGGTCCTAAGATTTTGTTAGTAGATATCTATTCATTGTCTCTACATATATATATTTACATTGATTGATAAAAATACTTTTGAAGATTTTGACTTTTATGGATTGAATTTGATATCCAAATTTGTAGACAAATTATGCACTTTGTCAATAAAGTCCATAAATATTCGAATAAAATTAATTATTTGCTTTTTTCTCACTAAATATCTAATTATAGCTTTCTATTTGCAATATATATATTGTGAACGAAAATTAACAATTTATTATTACTTATACTAGTCATTTACGTATATAAATGCGAGAAAAGGAATCTAACCTACTACAAACAACTACTACAGTGAAAAAAAATATAATATAATATAATAAAACAAAAATTATACGTCTTTATTTTTTTTTTCATATCCTGTGTGAATAAAAGTTTAAAAAATATTATTGTACTAAGTCCATCTGGTGAGGCTGTAATTTAAAGTAAAGCTATTTCTACTGATTGATTGATATGAGATATTATTTAAAAATATTAAATTATTTTAATTTCTCTGATAAGGCAAAGCGTGACATTGATCGGTCTCAAATTCGGGCGGAAAGTGGAGAACGTAGTGTCTTGGCACTGAGTTCTCTCTGACAACCCTGCCATGTGTGAAGCTGCAAAGGAAATATTTTGTTTTATGACCTTCGACTATAAATGTTTCCACGTAAACGAACAGAAAAGTTGCTTACAACAATTAACAACTGGCACCATTTAAAAATGAGTAGGTAATATGTCTACTTGTAAAAACTGAGTCATATACGTTCAAAACCGGCAATGTGCACTTTACATCTATCTATAGTTTACGGAGATTTCGATTTTAAGCTATCTTTCTTAGTATTTGTATCCACCTAGAATTTTAAATGGATTACAAACGTTATATTGCCTTTTCTGACACGAAGAGAAAATGCTCACAACATATTTTATATTTACTATTTTTTCATATAAAAAAATTGTCCAACTGCCGCCTTTAATTCTGTACTACCGTAAGAGTACTATTTAGATACCTATTGATTTGTGGTAGAAAAAATATATCTCCATACAGTAGGGTATTATTTTATTTTATATTAAATATGACCCACATGGCATAACCAGAGATTTTTTGTATCTTCATTTTATTATTATTTAATCACATATTATGAGATAAATATAGAATGTTTTATTTTTCCCTACCTACATAAAATACTACTTAGCTAAACTTCTATTATAGGGTGTCCCAAAATTAACGCAAGATTTGAATTAAATAGAAAATGCCATTTTAGTCTTTTAATAGCGAATGAATAATGAATATAATAGCAAATGGCGGCAAAGTCAAATCTTGCGTTAATTTTGGGACATCCTTTAGTTATGATTCAACTAACATTTCTACTTATTTTCCTACTTTTCATTTTTATTTATTTATTTCAATTTATGTATAATCTAAAGTTTATTTCAAGGCTAGGAACAATTTGTATTCCATTTCTTGTAAATATATTAACAATTATTTTTATCTCTTATGTATCATAGCCATTAGACATAAAATTCATATTATATATCCTGTATGATTGAAGTACATAAATTTGACAAGTAAAATATATTTTTTTATACACTAGGGTACATATAAACTTTAAAGAACACAAAAAAAAAAACAAATTCAGTAATAATCAAACATCTTTATTTTAAATCAATATTACGGATAAATAAAACAACAAAAATACGTTATAATCACAATATATTATATAGGATATTTCCATTTAGGTAGGTCGTGGTGGTAGAAGTTGCATTCCAGTTTGTTAGCGCAGGCTTTACCAAATCTGCAGGGTTTCGGGTGGTAGAAGTGGCAAGCGGGGTTCACGCAGTTGGGGTAAAACTTGCACATACTTGATGCTACCGCGGATATCGATTTGTAGTTAGCCGCTGGCACTACGTGTGATGCTGGAAACAAAAAAAAAATGAAATTTGAGCTCATTTGAGACTATTTATTTGGAATCTACTTGAAGTGAGAGAATAAATAATTTAAATTCAATACTAAGAAAAAAACAAAAAGCAAAATTTTACAGTTGAAACTACAGAAAATAAGAGATTAAAAGAAAGAAGTAACAAGAAATCAGACAAGTAAAAAATGTAAAAAAAATTGTGGTAAGGACAATATCTTCCCAAAATTGAAATAACAATATAAATGCTTTTTATTTCCTATATTTATATTTGAATAATTGTATAATACAAAACATGTTTTATATAAAGTTAAATAAATTACACTACAATTACTACTGCCTTCCTTACTGGTAGTTTTCGATAGGAATGACAATACTGACACATTTTGTAAATTGACGATTCGAAAGCGTTCGTTTAGCGTATATGAATAAAAAATATTTGAAGTTTGATTTTAACTTCACGCTGCATCTTGCATACAGGGTACGCAGAGGGAACCTGAGAACGTAGTGTTAAGACATTCCGTTCTCTTACAACTATTCCGTTCCCCACTTTCCGCCGAATTGAGGCATTGCGTGCTGAGTGGCGGAACTCAACGCCGCGCTTTGTCTTGTTACCAAACCCAGGAAATGAAAAGACTAACATTTCCTGGAGTGGGAATCGAACCCACAACCTGTCGCGTTTACAGTCGCACGCTTGTGCCTCTGCGCCACGACAGGCGTTTTTGATTTTGACTATAGGTAACTAAGTAACTCACCCAGCAGAGGCGTATCAACAGGCGTGGCGGCGAGTGCGGGCGCGGGCGCGGCGGCGTGCGCGTGCGCGTGCGCGTGCGCGTAGGGGCAGGCGCGGCGCGTGCAGGCGGCCGCGAACTTGCAGCGCGGGTGCAGGAACGCGCACGCCGCGCCGTAGCGGCACTGCGGGAACGCGCGACACCACACCGGCTTGCGGTCCGCGAGGGTTACTGTTTGACAGGTTATTTGTTATAGCAAATTAATTCATTAAATTAAAGTAGAAAACAAAATATTCGTTATAGATTTATTATAATTTTTTTTATATATTTTTTTAGCTCCACGCTCCCTCACATAGCAGGGTAGGCAGAGGAAACCTGACAACCCAGTGTTAAGACACTCTGTTCTCTTTCCGCCGAATTGAGGTATTGCGTGCTGAGTGGCGGAACTCAACGCCGCGCTTGTTACCAGACCCAGGGAATGAAAATACTACATACTATTTAAAATCTTCATATCCTGGAGTGGGGATCAAACTCACAACCTATAGCGTTTACAGTTGCACACTTGTGCTTCTGCGCCACGACAGGCGACAGGTTACAGATGTGATTTGATAAAAATGATAAATAAACACGCCAGTTCACTTAAATTGCTAAGTATTAAAATTCTTCTAACAACTCGAAGCTATCATGTGCGGTGACATACTACGTGGTCCATAACTTTTTTGGATCATTAATTATATATTTCGTCATTTATTCATATAAAATAAAATGTATAATTGTCTATATGTATAATTTTTCAAAACATTATTTTTCCTTTTTTCCATCTAACTAACAATAACTATAAAATAATGCTATTCTAATAGTAAAAAACCACATCAGGGCCCATAATACCTTAAAAAAATAACAATAACACTTACATGGAGGCAAAGAATCATATTTATGTGAATTCGAAGTGGTTAACGTCACACTATCACTACTCGCGCTTATTGTTCTCTCTCTCACACTCTCCTTATCCTTGTTTTTTTCTATATCCTTCTCTTTCTCACTTTCCACTTCCTTCTCCTTCTCTTTCTTACCCACATCAAAAATAATTGGTGACGCACGACGTTTCTTAATAGGCACATCTTCTATATTATCTTTAGTTTCTTTTATTTGAGTTACATTTTTTCTTTTTTCCAATACTTTTTGGTCCTGTTTTATAATAACTTGTGTATCACTTTCATCGCTTGTGTTACTCAATCTTTTCTTAGACTGTATTTCCTTCTCACTTTCCGACATTTCAATATCTTTGGGTGGACTTTCTTTTTCTGGTGTCGGTGTCTTTTCTTTTTGTACAGGTTTAATCTTTTCTTTTGCTTTTTCTTTGACTTCCTCATCGTCTAAGAGCCCTTCGGTTTTTAGTTTCTTAGCTAAAAAAGCGTTTGGATGGTAGCCATCCATTGTCACTATAAATTGGGTCCCTTTGTCTTTGCTTGCAGTTGCATTGTGAATAGTGCTGAAAATATATAGAATATATATAAGATATTGTAATGGCGCAGAGGCACAAGCGTGCGACTGAAAACGCGACAGGTTGTGGGTTCGATTCCCACTCCAGGAATGAAAATTTAGTATTTTCATTTCTTGGGTTTGGTAACAAGGCAAAGCGCGGCATTGAGTTCCGCCACTCAGCATGCAATGCCTCAATTTGGCTGAAAGTGGGGAACGGAAATGTTGAAAGAGAATGGAGTGTCTTAACACTAGATTCTCTGGTTCCCTCTGCCTACCCTGCTATATGCAGGATACAGCGTGAAGTTAAAAAAAAAATTACATTTAGAACAAGCAAGTAAAAGTACGATATTTGTAAAATTGCAAATTTGTTTAGAGGTACAAATTTCATATTCAAAAAATGAATTTGAAATATGTTTAATAAAATCATTATAAATATTTACAATAGTTTCATTACATTACTCTTACTGGGTCAGAGAGAACCGGGCGGTAAGGCACTCCACTTTTATATAAATTCCCCCGAGTGGAATCGAACCCATAACCAATTACGTTTAAAGTCATACTTTCTTGCATTTCGCCGCGATGGGCTCTGTTCCATACTGATATGACATGATTTATATCATAATAGTAATATTTACCTGCTATCAACGATTACGTCCTCCTGTTCACTAGTGTTAGGTACGTATTCAGTGTTTGTGATCACTTTAGTTATGTTTGTTGGTGTGAATTCTAATTTTTCAGGTACATTTGATGATATTCTGTAAAAAAAAAATTAAATCTAAATTCTGTAGTAATCGAATTTTTCCAATAGCAAATTTTTCGAACAAAAATTAAAAACATAATTTAAAAATAACCACTTTAGGAATTGGAATCGAACCCACAACCATACGCGTTTACAGTCAGACGTTGGGTTCATAGGGATAATGGATATAATAATTGTATATTTATACTTACTTAATATTCTTTTCCTCTTCACTCTCTTCCTCTTGACTCTCCATATGACTCTCTCTTCGTCCCTCCGCGTGAATATCAACCGGTACTTGTATGACGATCTTGTGAGCTTCCACGCGACGCATTGGCAGTACGAGCGCACGTTTTACTTTAGCTGGTTCCAGATCTAATTTTGGTGGCACCTGTGAATTCATATTTTGGTAAGAAATTAGCTTACATAATTAGAATTCTAATACTTTATTTTAGATGAAAAATTTAATGTCACAATTTTAAAATTTAAGCAGATGTTTAATATATGTAAGTAATTTCTTTAGGATTATAACCCAAAATCGTTTACGGAAACATCTGTTCATAATATGCTTTATGATTTCACAATATTTTTGATTTTATATTCTGTAATATCAAAATCACCAATATATTACTTTGACCTTCAAAAAATGAAGCCTACGAGTATAACTTCTTTTAAATATCCAATTAAAATTATTTGGCCAACTTTTGACTTTATGAAACAAAATATCTTTAATTGACCATTTTATTTTTCAAATTAATGAAAAAATAGCGAGTTTCAGTCTATATGTTTCTTTCTAGAAAATTATAGAATGGAAGAAATAAAAGTAATATCTGTTCCCGTGTAACTCACATTCAACAAGCTCTTGTGCGCGTCCGCGACCGCGCGCAGCAGCAGGCTGGAGGCGGGCGCGGCGACGCGCGGGCGCGGACGCACGCGCACCACCGACGCGCACGCCGACCTGCTGGCGCGACTCTCTAGTACTGACACCCTGTTACATATTATACTAATGTACTATTAAATATATACGAGTATACAACTAGAAGCTTGTCGTATGAAATGGAAATGTTTCTTTTTTTTTTCACGCTGTATCCCACATACTCGTATAGCAGGGTAGGCAGAGGGAACCAGAGAACCTAGTGTTAAGACACTCCATTCTCTTTCAACAATTCCGTTTCCCACTTTCCGCCGAATTGAGGCATTGCGTGTTGAGTGGCGGAACTCAACGCCGCGCTTTGCCTTGTTACCAAACCCAAGAAATGAAAATACTAAATTTTACATTTCCTGGAGTGGGACTCGAACCCACAACCTGTCGCGTTTACAGTCGCACGCTTGTGCCTCTGCGACATGACAGGCGTTAATATTAATGGAAATGTTAAATATTTATAATAATTAGTACTGAAATATTAACAACTTCCGCTTTATAGTATTAGTATAGATATAACATTATTATATCTCCTTAGTAAATAAAATATGAAATACTTTATTGAATTAAAGTAATTTAATTCAATAAATCGCATATATTTTAGTATTGGAAAACATATTTTTGGAAACCCGCTGTCGAATTTTCTACAATAGTCGGTAATCACAGGTAAACTCTTTTTTTTTTTTTTTATGGATACCGGATGGCAAACGAGCAGAAGGACCGCCTGATGGTAAGGGGTTACCTTCGCCCATGAACATCTACAACACAAGAGATGTACTAGATGCGTTGCCAACCTAGAGGATACAGATGGAAAGGGAGGATAATGTAGTAGTCCGCTATCGGAACCACCACATTTTGGGGAAAGGATGGGTGGGAAAGGGGAAAACCTGGCTTACATGCCATCGAACCGGAACACATCATAAGATATTTGGCGGTTCGTCTTTGACATGATAGTGGTCGCGAGCCAGACGGAGGACGAACCTCCTACCACCAAAAAACTCTACCTAACATATACACAATCCAGTTAAAATAGTTTCTTTTGATATGTGTAAAAATCGTCAAAATAAAAGACCTTATTATATGAAATACTTTGATTATTACACACAAGAACTATAAAAATCTTACTTCGATGTAAGCTTTTTGTTAGTCTCCGATTTTTCAATATCTTCTGACAATGAAGATTTCCTTTGTGATTCAGTTTGATTTCCCAGTCGACTTCTCGCTGATTTTGGTTTCATTTCTACATTCTTTTCGGGAGTGAACCTGAAAAATATTTGTAATAAGTAAATATTATGAATTTTCCATATACAATACTAAACATTATACTCTATTGAAATTAAATATTTGTCCCCTTGTCTTTCCTTCATTATTATTTAATTTAATTAAACAAATCATAGAAATTTATTAATTGCTAATTCTTATTTAAAAAATGTTTCCTTATTCCTGTACTTCGTTGTTCCAGCATCGATACTCACGTAAACTTTTGTATGCCACAAAAATGATTTCATGAATGGCTAGAATTTTTAACTGACTTCAAAAAAGGAGGAGGCAATTCGACTGCATTTTTTGTGCGATACTTTTTACAGGATGAACCAATTTTGGATATTTTTTAAATGATAGCTAGTGCTTCTCATGTGGTTTAGATTTAGTTAAGTTCTGACGAGTAGTTTTTGAGTTATTTGTAATAATAATTTTACTTTTTAGTGCATTTTGGCTGCAATTGGCTTTGATATTTTCTTATATCAAAGCCAATTTAAAATCTTCTAGGAAGCAACTTGAAAGATAGATATTGACAAACACTCGAATACTAAGTTTCCAAAACTGAAAACGAAAATCATAATTTTTGATATTATTAAGCATTTGTATTATAGTTGTATGTATTTCTTATATTTATCTGAACAGAAATTTCAATCCAATTGTTTTTAACATGCTTTTATCAGCTTGACCTGAATCTGTCTATCAAATTAAGAAAAATCTTGCTACGCTATCATACGCTACGATACACTTCGTGACTTTGATGTGACATTTGCTTTTAAATTTGCATATATGTCCAGAACCAATGAAATATTTTTATAGCATGACCTAGGACAAGGCTATCGAGAAAGTATTTAAGCTATTTCTTAGTTATTTAAGCTACTTTGTTATTGTCATACAGTTAAAATATGTCAAATAATTATAATTACTATAACTCGCTAATATAATAATATAATCGTACCTTTTCTGGGTCTTTTCTGATATAGAAGCGAAAAAAATGGTACACATTATGAAAATACGCTAATCAATAAATCGTTTCAACATTCTACTAGTTACATATGATACTGGATACAGTAGAGTGCAATTAAAAAATATATACATATGTTTAAAAAAATGCTTTTTTTTTCGTTTTTGCTTTTAATCTCTGGTTAAATTGTAAGTTTTTTTATATTTCTATTACACGCTATTTAGATATGTGCTAATAATTTGTATAAAAATAAAAAAAATGTATACTGGGATTCGAACCCGTCATCATAATACAAACTTCCAATATGTTAATATACCACATTGAATACTCAAAACTTTACGCAAAATTGAGTAACTAATTTAGACTAACTCTAAATTAACTAATAAATATAAATCAAATAATTATTACGCAAAATATAAGCAAAAAATTAAAAATATTTATATGAAGACACTTATAACTGGTCCTAATAACCATTTATATAAAAAATTTCTTACTACCTTAAATGATTGTAATTAACAACCTTTCAGGACTCTCTTTTGCCTTTTCTTTCTGCTTTTCCTTTACATCGGGTTTTGGTATCTCTCTGGCACCAAGTCGTTCACGTATTGATCTTTTTGGTAGATTTCGCTCTATTTGAGGTAAGGTCTCTAATTCAATTTCTTTTGGAGGCTTTTGAATTGCAGGTATGGGCATGGCTATTTTACGCGAAATCCAGGGGGGGGGGGCCGGGGGTGCCGGAATTGATTCCTGAAAAAAATAAATAAACATAATTTATTCCTCTTGTAGTAAATCCCACGTGAGTCCAGTCGGGAACCAGAGAAACTAGTGTCAAGACACTTCATTCTCTTCTAACATTTCCGTTGCTCATTTTCTGCCATTTTTTGCTGTATAATTGATTTATTTTATAAATTAAACAGCAAAGTATGATGAAGTTTAACATGTAAGAAAAATATATATTTGAGAGATGTGAATAAAAGAAATTGTCATTGATATTATGTTTTCATCCATCACCTACACTGTTACAAAGCTATACAGTTTTCCATTTTTATTCATTATTTATTTTTTTTTTTATACCACGACGGTGGCAACAAGGCACACGGCCCACCTGATGGTAAGTGGTTACCGTGGCCTATGGACGCTTGCAACACCAGGGGCATCACTTACGCGTTGCCGACCCTTCAAAAACCTATTTACTCCCCTTTTGAAGAACCCCATATTGTAGCCCTCTGGGAAAACCTCGGCAGGGAGATCATTCCACAATTGGAGAGTCCGCGGAAGAAAGTTCCTTTGAAATCGAACTGTTCGGGACCATTTAGGCTCCAAAGTGTGAGCATGAACTCCCTGTCGATGGCGAGCATTCATACGGATCAATTAAAAATAATTGTAATATACAATAAGATATTACCATGGTGCTATGAAATAGTTTGACTGTACTTGCTATGGTTGTATGTTTCATTACCAGTAAGGGAATTTATTTTATTTGAATTATTTTAATTTGGTCCAGTGGAATAGTGTCTGACTGTAAATGCCATAGCAGGTTTCATCCTCAGTAAGGGAAATTATTTTTTTTTAATTAATTTTCATTTACCCACTCTGATAGGACAAAGTGGGATGAATAAGCACACAATTGCTCAAAAATAAGGAAAGTGTCACCAAGATTTCTGCTGCCTACTCAGTTAAGTGTGAAGAAGTTGGAAGAAAAAAAATACCTGGCTCACATCTTCCCCAATATCATTCATTAATTCTTCAGCCTCTGTTCTTATATTTAGAAAATCTTCATCATCAGACATAGAATCTAGTTGCTCAGATAATTTTTGTTTCAAACCTTGTATTTTAGCTTCAATTTGGTTCATTTCCTTTATTTGCTCATCTTTTGTATCATTAGGTTTTTGTTTTTCAGGCACTTTATCATCTTCATGTGTCGAGGAAATAGTTTCTAAATCAATGATAGGCACAATTGGTCTTTTCAATACTTTAGTTTCTACTTGTTTCGGTTCTTCTTTATATGGCTCTAATATAACCCCATGATTTTTTAAAATCTGACCAGCAAATACATCTGTAATAGAAGGCTCAGATTCTTTCTCCAAATTCATTAACAATGGTGGGATATTTGGTCGAATTATGTCATTTGTTTTATTTTTCTTTTTGCTTTTATGAGCTTTTTTTTCCTCTCTCTTACGGGCTTTTTCTTTCTCTTTCTTTTTTGCTTTCTTTGAAGATTCTCCCTTTTTTGTCTTTTCTTTATCCTTTTTGTCTTTTTGTTTTTTTTCTTTGGACACTGACCTCTCTTTCTGTTTTTCAATATCTGCTTCTAAAGAACAATATTTATAATAAATATTACTTTTAAAATTAAAGCAATTATATTCTCAGATATTAGTAACTAAGGAAAATAAAAGCAAGTAAAAACTTAGTTAAAACAACAACAATTAACAGATTTATATCAAACCAAATTGCTTTTTTAAATAATAAACTGGCATTCTTAATTCTATATAAGTACTTTAGTTATAATTTTATAGCATGCTAGTTTTTTTATCAAAAATAAAATTTGAATAAATAAATAAATATTATGAACTGTTATTAAATAAAAAACTTACTTAAAGGCACAGAAGTTACTGTGACTTCTTGTAACTTTTTCAGCACTTGGTGAAGCCAATTAACAAACAATTCAGTATTATCTCCAAGAAATAATTGCAGATCGTCCTCCATCTGAGCTCTTGTGCGTTTATTTGCCACCATGACCATGACATAATCGGGGAGTTCATCATCTAAAATAAAAATTATATATTTTATGTTTTTAACGACTGTTAATATATTACGAATAATAAATAAAAAAAATGAGCTACTTCTATATAAATTCAATTAAGCTCATTCTTATATGTATATTTTATTTTGTAAATCATATTGTTAACAAATTATTTCAGGCACTTTCATTTATTGATTGACAAACGATCTTACCAACATAGCACCCCAATTCTGTCAATTTGGCCTTGATAGCAGACTGAAAGAGATACATTTTAATCAATATTATTGATATATTTATGTCGAACATTTATAAATAAGAAACGTTTAATCTTAGTCAGTTTTTCGATTATAACGACATTAATTATAAGTATATGACATTGTTAAAGATAAAAAAAAACAATATTATATTTTGTAAATATTGTGTTAATATTCACCCGCATCTTTTGTCCAATTTCACTGCCGACAACATCCATTTTTGATGTTATACACACGCTAACTTCAGTGAAATATTCGCAAGTACACTTATTTTAAAAGCTATATGTAGACAGTACTTTAGCTAAACATATCTTCAAGTGTTTATAATAACACATAAACAAAAATAATAATTAAATCATTATTTTCGTTGTTTTACTATCACTCCAACTTACAAGTTGGCCATATTCATTGCAAATTGATAGGTACATTCTACATTATGACAGTTCTAAATATATGACAGTCATAAAATGCGTTCAGGAATTTCTAACAGAACTGTACATATTGTAAAAGAATGTTATCACAACATTGCACTAACGATTGAAATAACTTAATTATTTATATTTATAATATCCTTTACTCTTTTATATTACAGTTTTTAATAAATATTTATTTATTTATGGTATATATGGGATATTACCTTAACTCATTCAAATCCTATTGGACAATTTTTATTTATAGTAGAGATTAAATATTGCAACTTATGTGTCATATGTGTCAATTACCTTTACAATTGGCCGCATACCGACTACTGAATAAGTATTTAACTTGGTTCGTGATGCCATATAGCCAAACATTAGATACAAATATTTGACCGGTGTTGTAGCTAAACTTGTTTTCATCATAATTTGAATGCAATGAAAAATCGTTTATTTTGATACAAAAAATGATTATATACCATTGACTACTTTAATGATTATAAGAGAAATAAAATTATTACTATATAATTATTTAATATTTTTTTTCATTTTGCCTATAATTTTTCTACAGTAAAATATATATTTAATTTCAAGTATTTGATATTTTTACTGTTTTTTTTTATTTATTTTTATAGCTTTACGCTGTAACCCGTACATAGCAGGGTAGGCAGATGGAACCAGAGAACCCAGTGGTAAGACACTCCGTTCTATTTTAACATTTCGGTTCCCCATTTTATATATATTTTTACAAATATAACAATATAAGCCGAATGTTGAATCGTAACTGAATATTCTTTGCAAGTCTATTAAGTATAAAAGAAATACCCTTAAATTATTACAATTTAAATTACTGTACGTAATGAGTTACCTAAGTAAAATTTTATTTAAATATTCTTATGCATGTGACGTCGTATTGATCAATATTTCACTTCAGTCCCTCGGGTAGCGTTCTCATTAAGTTTTCTAATCTCTATAATATTTAGATTAGAAAACGATGTGCATCCACGGTAGTTGTGTTCTACTTTCCAATTTATTAGATTGCAGGAATTGTCACATGGGATAAACATAGTTCAGATTGCTTCGGATAACTTATATGATGTAGGTACTTGTGATTTTAGTTTTGGGAGAATTTGGACGTTCCAACGTAGTAATCTTATTAATATGATTTTACTGGTACAATGATTTTATTGGTACAGTGTCCTAAATAAATCCTGTACCTCTTTATAATGTAAAAAAGCCTCCTAAATAAGATCTAAAATTCAAGGTAATTGGTAAATTGAAAAAACATACTGACAATTTTGAGTTGATATGTTCTTCGATTACGTTGAGGCACAGGTGGCACGAATTTAACTAAGTACAATTGTTGTGTGGTTTGAATATCACTAGATGGGACATTTATTTTTACATTATGCATGTTCTTGGATTTTAGACGAAATGTAATTGTGAATTCCTTCACCAAACGCAAAATTTCTCTGCAACCTTGTAGAATATATGTTCTGTTCTTTCGCTTTTATAATTAGGGTCTCTAACAAACATAACTTATTATGATAATTTCATCGGTAGGGATATAGTGAAATAATAATAATTTAGTTATATTATTTTTTTATTTTAACAACCTTCATAATGTCACAGTGATTGCTAGCAGATAAAAACAAAATAAATAACATTAACTAATTACAACTAAATTCATAATATCAAATTCGAATTCTTAAATGTAATATGGCATTGAATTACGTAAATATATTATGTAAATATAATTATTAAAATATATAAGTAGTTAAAATACTGCCGTTTATTAACAATAAGCATAATAATATAATAATATTACTGTCATGTCTAATAAACCCTTTTATTTATAGTGTTGGCTACACTTTATATGCTTCAATAAAAAAAAAATCGTGTCATTCTTTATAATATTCGAGTAACTTTCATTGATATTTTTTTAAAGATATTTATACATTTTATATACAATACTATTGTTTTTTGAATTTGAATTTATTTTCCATTCACATATAGGCGTATTTCCCTCAAATTTTATTTTCAATTGAAAAATAATTCTTTGCCCATGAGTGCTTCTATTCCTTATAAATATCTTTGCATTGAAATATTTATCAAATTTTAAATACAAATAATAAACAAAATTAAATTGAGAGACTTAAAAATATAAGATTTTTTTAATCTTTGTGGTCCGCACTTAAAATATATAAGTAATTGATCAAATTATATAATGCATTGGAATGTGAATTGATTGAGGTATGTCATATTTTGGAATGTATCTTTTAAAGTTTCAAATGTTCAGAAAAGGAGAAAATCTCAATCGAAACTTTGCTTACTTTATCACCCATCTGTATTTTAAAGAACAATTGTCACAAAAGAAACGACTATCAAGCACCTTTCACATACAGTCCTATTTAACAAACGTAACTCAATACTTTAATATCAGTAAAATACAAACAGGCTTATCTATGTACTATATACTTAATCATCGTAATTAGCAGGACGGATATTGTGAAAATCTAATTGTATTGTAAATTAATATAGTCACTAATGGGTTTAATAACGTCAAGCCAATAAGCGATGGTTAAGAATAATCAATTTCAAATCTTGGCGAGCTTTCATATTCGATCCTAAGATTGGTAACGCGTGTCATTTCTTGGTCCATAACTAAGGGACCTCGATGCTTGGAGGGTACTTCTTTGCATCTACCTCCTGAGGTCCGGGTCTGCTCTGGACTCCCCCCAGCGACCGCTGGCTTGGCACCGTTCATTATCTTGCTGAGCTGTATGCGTGACGCTCGTTCCATTTCTCTAAAAAATTCCAAGACTAGTTATTGATGCTTTGAGAATTGAAGAAAAGGGATTTAAATTTTAAAAAAAAAATTTAGGGATTTTAAGAAATTAATAGTATTGAGTTTGAAATATATGTATTATAGATAAGTATCATAATTTGTAAATAAAATCATATCATAATTGTTTCGCTACGCTATTCAAATATTTTAAAATTCAAAAATATAAATACAAGTAAACCAAAAGGAATCCTCGCGTTATACGAACATGCATATTAATGCATGAAGCAGTGATGAATAAGCGGTAGGATTACTGACTTGGCTTTAAGCCTATATTACGGTAGGAAACTTAGCTTGCACTTCTCATTTATATAAGAAATAGATAATGGCTATCCACTAGAAGTTAATAAATTTCGAATATATTTAATTTCTGATAGATTTTGTAAATATATATATCATTATACAAAAAAAAAAAAAACAATTAAAATTTGGGGCAATTTATGTAATATAAGTAAAATATTATAATATTATAATAATTATTATTCAAGATGGTGACAGCCATTGATTAATTATCTTTGTTGTTTTAATTTTAGAAACTAATTGGCTGAAACTGGCCCAACATAAAACACTAAAAAAAACAAACAAACACCACATAATATGCGCTTCGTTCAGGATAATCATAAAGTAACGGGATGGCGCCGTGCAATGTCGACGTCATGCAATGATACCTTCACGTTCGTATATATGCTGAGGCTAAGCGCTGACGTGCGCTCGGTTTCTTGACGTGATGGCATGCTGGCGATGAGGATACGCACCGCTGGTGAGACCGGACAGCCGGGACAGGACAAAGCATAACGCAGCTGCACATACGCCGCCCGGTACTGGGCGTTCGATATCACGTAGATGATCCCGGGTTCACGCACGCACTCCTCGCGTACAGGAGGAGTAGCCGGTGATGGCAAAATACTGGAAATTTATTGTTTGGTATTGTTATTATATAATGAATTGTATATCGTTAATTGATTATTTTTGATAATTTTTTTGCTTATAAAGCCCAGTCGTGGCGCAGAGGCACAACTGTGCCACTGTAAATGCGACGGAGTTGTGGGTTGGATTCAACTTCAGGAAATGAAAGTATTAAATATCTATAATCCAATATTTCCTCGCTCTAAGTAACAAAATGCAAAGAGTAAAAAGCGCGGCGTAACTTCCACCACTCAGCACAAAATGACTAAATTCGTCGGAGAGAGTAAGAGATCGGAAATCATAAAGAGAACTAGAGTAGCACAATATAATTATACCTACTTGCGTTACATTAAAACGTTAGTTACAGGAACTTATCTCCAAAAGAAACTATTTTTTTACAGATGAGTACAGATTAAATATAATATTAAATTTTTGTAAAAAATAAACACATTTAATGAGTATACTTTCTCGAATCTTCACGCTGGTCTTAATTTTTTTTTTTTTTTTTTTATTGATAACGGACGGCAGAGCGAGCAGAAGGACCACCTGATGGTAAGTGGTTACACTTCGCCATAGCAGACATCTAACACCAAGAGATGTTGTGCAAGATGGTATAACCTAGAGGATACTAGATGGAAGGGGACAATGTAGTAGTCACTATCAGAACCACCACATTTTGGGGAAAGGATGGGTGGGAAAGGGAAAATCTGGCTTACATGCTTAATCAGACCGGAACACATCATTAGATATTTGCGAGTTAGTCTTTGACATGATAGTGGTCGCGAGAGGCCAGTCAGAGGACGAACTTCTACCACCTAACAAAAATGTTCATACGTCTTAAATCTCAAAGGTCTTAATACTTACAAAAAAAAAGAAGAAGAGGTGAATTTGTAAAACAAATTTAAGATTTATTCCTATATCTGAGTGTATTATTACCTTAATTATGTTGCATACATAATAAAGAGATGGAGAAGATTTAATTAAGCCTAGTCGAGATCACGAATATATGTTTTTAAATGTCCGTTGAAGCAGTTCACTTGCTTTATTCTTTGTCATTTATTGTGATGTATATCCGGTGGTTGTTATAAGACCATGGTTGCAACTAGGTTAATCGGTAGATACAGGTTTGCTTACTGCAGTCATTATCGGTGTATGGCTGTCATTTGTTTCCTAGTTTATAATATGTGGAGTGATTAAAGTAACAAGAGTAAGCGCGGCGTTGAGTTCCGCCACACCGTGCTCAATTCGGCGGAAAGGTGGGGAACAGGGTGTGTGTAACACTAGGTTCCCTCTGCCTACTACCACCTATGCGGGATACAGCGTGAAGCTATGCACTGTAATATAACTATCTGGCAAATAATAATTATGGTGCTTTGTGAAAGTTAAGTTTTGTTGTAATTCAGGGCTAAAAATTAACACCAAAAATAGATTTAACTAAGAAGGATTTAAATTAATAATGAATTGACCAATACTGGTGAATATGAATTGAAGTTTTGAAAGTATTCTAAATTCTAGAATCCTATTTTATTTAAAAATACATTTAATATGTCAGACATTGGCTCCTTATGAACCGTAGTGAAATATAAATATGATGATGTTTGCACATGGAGGTATTATAAAATGACACAAAATGTATAAATTGTATGAGAATTCTAATTTATAAGCTATTTTAATGTGTAAGCTTCATCTAGTTCTGTTAAGGAATTCTTGTGTGAGTAGCTTATTGCATCCACCATCCAACTGTTAACTTTCGATTATCCGATTCGGACCAAAACTGTTTATAAACTTGAGTTTATAATTATTTACTCACCAGGAGGTAATGTGGTGACTATCAGCAACTATTTCAATAGTAATGGGTAGATAAACAAGGAAGGGCAGGAAGATTGCAAGGACCGTATTTAGAACATCCTCCACTCGTTGCGGCGCGCCTTCGTCTCTCCTGGTGTCCTTTATAGGTGGATGCTTAATCGCTGCCGTTGTTTAAAAAGGTTCCGGGATTAGTGCTGCTGGGAATAGTTGGTGTTTTGCGTCACACACTCTGAGACTGGAAAAAGAGAGGCACATTTTGAAAAAAGTAGGAAAAATTATAAAAATATATCCATAAACAAATAATTGTCAGTAAAAAAAGTTTCTTTTTCGGAAGAGTTAGATACGGCGGAATGTTATAAGTGAAAATATAATATTAAGTAGTTTTAAGAAATGTTTATATAATGTGAATATAGCATATAAACAGTTCAGATTTCCTAAAAAACATAATATAAAATTTGTGCTTTTTTTTTTTTAAATACGTTTAGCTTCTACCTGACAGCCTTCTTTAAATAAACAATTATTAATATATGGTGGCCAGATTGCAAATTCAGCAAAACTAGTCCCAAAATGTCACGATATATCACGCTAGGTGTCAAAGAATTTTGACGCGAGTGTACCCGCGATCCTAACTGTCAAGATTTTGTCGCCTCATGCGAGTAATCGGATTTGTGAGATAACCGTAAATTTTAAATTTCGGGCAATGTTTTGATGTGCCTACTTGCAACGAGTTGATAGAAACAATCCGGTAGGGCGTTTTGGGATTTACCAGAAAAGTCATGGAATAAACTTGAAAATTACCTACACAGGATAAAAATGATCAGTTTATAAAATGAGCCTGCTTTGTGTTTTTCATAAAACTACGTATTGTGTTGTTTTGTTCATATATATTTCAGTGTTTTGTGAAAGAAAGCGCCGAAGTGGTAAACTTAAGCCCATCTAAACCACCTATTTGTTCAGGATAAGGAAACGCCATCAAATCTCCTTATTGTTATCGACTAGTCATAGGTGTAAAGCATTGAGACCACTTGAGAATACTTTTTATTTTTTACAGATCAAATACTAGAATTGAAAGTATCTTTGTAAAAAAATTATGACACGTTTCATTTATAAAACTAAACTAAAACTTTAAATGAAATGAACCTTACAAACATTGTCAAGCTCAGAAGAGTTGAGGTGAAAAATATAACAAACCTTAGGCAGTGTTTGCGGTAAAATTGCATTAAAGATTCAATTTTGGGGAATGCCTTTTTATTTGTGCGAGGTTCGCAGTCACGGAGGTATTTTCCATAGATACGCAAGGTATGCAATTTTTGTGGTACCGTAAAACTCAATATAGTATAAAGGCATTAAACTCCCTATTGTTTCATACCCCATAAAAGACAGAAGGCGGTTTTGAGACATAAAGCAGTCATAGATATATTCATGTACCTGATTTTTTAGACACATTTAAATGTTAATTTACTTACTAATGATATTGTATGGCATATAAATATTAGTACGAGAATTTTTATTGTAGCTTACGCAGAGAAAAACAACAGTTTGATTAAAAATAAAAACGCATAATTTTTCATTAAACGAATGGTTGCAATTATCGATAATATTTTTTCCATTACACAATTTTCTAACTCATATATCTGATACAGGAATTAATAAATATTTATTATCAACTTTAAACATATAGGGTTAAAAACTAATACACCTAAGCTTTATAGGCTTACTTCTGGTATGCGTGGTAATTTAAATGGGAAATGATACATAGAAAAAATTAAAAAAGGCACGGACGCGATATCACCTGTGGCGCGGACAAGACATTCTAAAAATAAATAAATGTTCAGCATGTTTCTAGTTTCTTTTTGTATAATGCCCCCTGGGAAATCCACATATTTTAACAATATACACCAATAAACAACAAAAATATGTTCGTTTATCATTTGGCATCCTATATATTTTATTCCGGCACAATGTATCTATTAAAAATGAGATGTTTTAAATTACCTGTAGACACCAAAATATCCTTGCATAGCATGAAGATGAAACAAGCTAGCACGTGGCTGCTGACAAAGGGCTGTTATTTGAGCGTCCATGATATCAGCACTATCAGGGCACGCGTTGCTGGCTCCGGATCGTAGTCAAATTTGCATATGTAAAATATTATTTCATATACTTTGAGAATTACCTTATAGATGGACCACATGTCACTGCCGGCTGAATTAATAAGATTGATAAGTCACAGTGCTTATACATTTTTTAAAATATTAATGTATTAGTTTATAGGGTGGGAATAACTTATTTAAAAAAAATAAGCCGATCTATATTTTTAAGGTAAGGATGGCGGTGAATCAGCTTGAGAAACTATTTCAGGGTCAGAGTTTAAAACTTTATAAATGCCTGCTGCAGAAGAGTTTTCATATCGATCTTTTCCTATCAAGATCTCTTAAGTGTAAGTAATAAAAATCTTTCAAATCCGCTAAAACGTTTCTTATAACAAGCAAAACTTTGATGCGAAGGCATACATATGTATTGAGTACTTATTTCAATGTACCTAATAATAGGGATCTATTAGTTAGAATAATTTCTTGTTTATATAAAATTATCTCTTTGATAAATCACCCATACTGAAATAAGTATTGTATAAAAAAGCGAAATATGGTTAGTTGTCTAATCTTTATCTTTGTCCTAGATTTGTTTCAGATGGCAGCTTTTATTTTAAGTTAGATTCGAGGTAAATTAAATAAATAACATATTTAGATTAAGGTTCTCAAAAGATAGTAATATCAGATGAAATGCTTGAGATTTATACGTCTCAAAGGAATACAAAGGTAATTTGGTGAACTTACTAGCTTCATTGCCCCGTTTAATAGGCCTTAGTCTGTGTTGTCTGTCTGTCTTTAAAGTTTTGTTTAAACAGATTTTGCTAAACTAACAAAAGCTAATACGAATAATATTAATACATACATATAGCTTTACGTTGTATCCCGCATATAGCAGGGTAGACAGAGGGAACCTAGTGTTAAGACACTCAGGCAATAATATTAATATATGATTAATTGTAGATTTATATGTAAATTATTATTTTTCTCCGTTCTTTCTCCGGCACTTCATGTCTGGATTTCGGACGGAAAGCGTAGAACGGAGTGTCTCGACACTATGTTTTCTCTGATCATCCTACTACGGTATACGATAAGGTAAGGCTACTTTAAAAATTTTAGATTACTTGAATGTGGCTATACTTTAATTCATATAGTTTACCTATATTTAATATATATACGTGAAGTAAAGCTTTGGACCCCTTTTTACGAAAATTACGCGGACGGAGGAGCATGAAACTCGGTACACTTATAGTTTATTTAGCGAAGGAGTGCACAATGATAATATCTTTTAAAAATATATAAAATTAATAAAATAAATGTTACACACACTACCATGGTTTGACATCCATATAAAGTGACATACATACGTTGCTAGGACGCGTTATTAACGCGCCATCGGGGATACTACTAATAGTCAAATGTCAAACTCTTACACTCAGGCCAATTTAAATAATGAAAACTAAATAATTTTGAAAGTGTACTCAATCTTATTTATATAGTAATGAGCCATGTTATATTTGCTACTAAAACCTGTACTTATATCTCATTATATTCGAATGCTACGCTGTAATAGTGATCCCAACTTACAAAGGGCTCAGACATCTCTAAAGGTACCTTTATGTGACCGGTTAATGTTTGATAAAATTAAATGCGCTTAAGGATTTTATGGTTACTTTCTATTAACTTAGTGTTTCACTTATCATTATGGCTTTTTGTTATGATAATGATATACAAAGTATACAAATTTAATTTAATATTCAAATAATGTTTTGTAAAAGTACATATTCTATTGTGTAATTTTTTTTTAATATATAAAAAATCTATATTTATTTATTTATTTAGGAAGCCAACGCTGTATACAATATTATTACAATTATTGTATACCTCACTTACAGGCTAACATGACATGCTTAATACAGTTATATAAAACTATTAAAAAAAGAAACAAAACAGTACAGTTCTAATTCAAAACTCACATACAATAAATTAACAACAAAACCAAAAATATAATATATATAATATATATAAATATAAAAATATAATATATATATATATTATATAAATACGTGAAGCAAATACTTTGTATGCCTTTTTACGAAAATTACGCAGGCGGAGGAGGATGAAACTTGGCACACTTATAGTTTATATAGAGAGGGAGTGCAGAATGCTAATATTTTTTTTAAATAATGATAAATGATAAACAAAATAAATGTTACACACACTACCATGATTCGACATCCATTTTTATATAAAATGATATATACATTACTAAAGACAACGCGTTCTTAACGCGTCAACGGGGACACTAGTAATAATTAAATAATGATTACTACATACAACAGAAAACACTTGTAATAAACAATTGTAAGTTCCAATTTTAGTTTAAGCGATACAATAATAGGTAACAATTAGTCTCACCCCAGACTCCAATAAGCGTCGGTATCTGCATCCCGTACGAGAAAATCCACGAGAAAACGATCATGAGCGCTATATTGTGTTTGCGGTATACTCTTGCGTACCAGCTGTGGTGTGCTATCATTATGTATCTGAAACAAATATTAAAATTATTAGTTTCAATAATTAAAGTAAACGCCTGTCGTGACGCAGAGGCGCGACTGTAAACGCGATAGGTTGTGGGTTCGATTCCCAGTCCAGAAAATGTATTTTCATTTACTGTTATAACAAGGCGTCGCGCGGCTTTGAGTTCCGCCACTCGGCAAGCAATGCCTCATTTCGGTGGTAAGTGGGGAACGGAGTGTCTTAACACTAGGTTCCCCTCTGCCTACCCTACTATATGCGGGATATAGCGTGAAGCTAAGAAAAAAGTTAAATTTACTGTAAATAATTATGAAATAATAATAAAACTAATAAGTTAGAAATTTTGAACAAATTGCATAATTTTTCTTCGTACATGCAATGAGCTAGATGCGGGTCATCTAGCTCTATAATTAAATATATTTATTTAGAATATTGCATTTTTTTAATGTTTTTCGTAGCAAGGTTTCGTAGGAAGGACTTATTTCTCCACTTTTTGAATTTATTTTATGCCCTCGAAAAATTCTTTCTTGTGATCATAATATTCGGTGCTTTTTAAAATTCTTCTCACAGAAGTTCTAACCATAAAATTTTAACAGTACAGAAAATTCACTGTTACGGGATTTGAATGTAAAGCTTAATTAATTAGGTGCTTCTGCACAGTTTTTTTTAAATAAATATAATTACGTTTTAGAATATACTTCTTAAAGATTATTAGATTTCTTAAATTACTAATACTAATAGTTATTTTCAATAGAAATGAACATAAATATAAAATCTCATTTTTTTATATATTAGTTAACTAGAACTCACATACTATCCCTACTTAAGATTAAATTATTTTGTTATATATGTGTGTAATTATTGTGTAAGTTAGTTTGTTAAAAAAATATTAAAAAAATATTTTGGCAGATATGATTGTTTTTAAAAAAATTGAAAATCAAGCAACTTCAAAACCTACAAAATAACGCATATACGAACTATACACTACTGTATGTAGTATGGACTGCCATTGACCATGCAAGCGAAGCCGCGAGTAACAGCTAGTTTGTAATATATTAGTAGTATAAATTCTAACTCTGAATCTGAAATCACGCACAGCCATATTATATAGAGGGTTGGCTGAAATAGCTCTAGAATCAAATTTATTTTATACCTGATTTCATTTACAATAATGTTCTCAACACCTGCGCCACTTGAATTACTTTACATTAGGTATTATTTCAATCACCTATTACTAAATATGAAAGAGTATTTTCGGCATATTATAGAAAATTCCATATGTAAATATATTAATAATTTGTAGGCAGTTCACAGTTTAATTGAAGTAACGGCATACACAAGAGATTTAATTTCCCACTTAGAAATAAAAACATATTTGATATCACCGTTCTGTTTAGGCGAAGTGCAGTGTTGAGTTGCAGCACTGAGTACGCAATGTTTTTTACTTAAGTAAAGAGATAGAGAGACGGGTCACTCAAATCTAAAAGACCTTAAAACCCTTACGATTCTTTTAGTGTGTAAAAATATTTAAAAACTACTTTAGTTCGAAATACGTTCAATTGTACTGCTAACAATTTCTTTTTGTTTGGTGGTAGGAGTTTCGTCCTCCGTCTGGCTCGCGACCACTATCATGTCAAAGACGAACCGCCAAATATCTTGTGATGTGTTCCGGTTCGATGGCATGTAAGCCAGGTTTTCCCCCTTCCCACCCATCCTTTCCCCAAAATGTGGTGGTTCCGATAGCGGACTACTACATTATCCTCCCCTTCCGTCTGTATCCTCTAGGTTGGCAACGCATCTACAACATCTCTGGTGGTATAGATGTTCATGGGCGAAGGTAACCACTTACCATCAGGTGGTCCTTCTACTCGTTTGCCATACATTATCCATAAAAAAAAAAAAAACATATTTAATTTTTCATATAGGCATCATATTGAAGTACAGTAGCTTTATACTGTAGGTTATATAAATTTCCTCTACACTTGTTAGATTTCCATCAAGTGCTTGTAGGCGATTCAGGATACCTACATTATACGTTTGAAAATTTATGACTTGAAATAAATTTAGAAAGCTCCTTTTATGTTGTTACTGTACGTGCTTTTTAGAATGTAGAAAGCTAAATAGATTTTTTATATTGGTATTTTTGATTATATTTGATTTATCAGGTATTGGATATATCTAAAAAGTTAGAAAATACATAACATTTTATTAGGCAATAATATACATTACATATACATTGTTAGTATTTTTTTCTCTTTTTAGCTTCACCTTGTATCGGACGTAGGAATCTAGGCAAAGGGAACCAGAGAACCTAATGTTAAGACACTCCGCCAACTTTCCGCCGAAACGGAGGCATGTCGTGCTGAGTGGCGGAACTCAACGACGTGCTTTGTCTTGTTACCAAATATCTACATAAAGGTATAAATGACATAACATTTAAAATTAAAGAAATATAGCAATGGTACAGTAAATTTACTTATTCTACATTTAATTTTAGTTCCATTTTAAAATACTTGAAAGAAAAATACATTGAAATTTTTAAGCACGTTTCGAATAAAATAAATCTTTTCGTTTAGTATTCAAATTGAAAGATATATTTTTAACTGAAAAAAAGTCAGTACTATTTATACAATTCTCTTATGAATTGAACGAGTCAATAAATATAAAAAGTAGGTTCAGCCATGTGGATATGCATTGCAAAATTTATTTTATCTTGGAAAGTATGTTCTTCCGAGCGTGACAAACAAAGACAATCAGAACCGTTATCCCTTGACCTACAACTCATACTTCTATTACCGATAGAATAACAAGGGTTGTTCATGCTTAGCATTTTTATTACAAATTAGTATTCTATATATGTGAGGTTTGTACGGTTGGTTAATCTTCTCATTAGAGTTCCGTTACTAAAGGTTCCGAATGGCTAAAAGCTTTGTCTAAATTTGTTTGTTTATGATTAACAAATTCAGGTAATTTAGGTTATCTTCATTAGGTACTAATTAAGGGATTGGAAGTTCTGAATTTATTTTTTTTTAAATACACAGTACTAGAAAGAAATAATGCTCAAATGATAATTAACATAAAAATCATCATATACTTTTTTTTAGAATTAAATACTTGAATATTATAAATTTCCAAGTCTTGGATCACAGATGTGTATTAAGGAAACGTCGATAACTTTTATTAATATTATAATCACATCAATACTTATTCAAGGATGTATTTAACACTATGCTAACTTTATACACGAATAGTGACCTACCATATATTTTCCTTTTGCTCAATGTTACCTCCTTTATGTTAATAAAAAAAAATAATATAATCGCTGAGAACTGCTTCTAAGTGTATTGGAACTTACGTAATAACTATGGGTTCAAATCCTACTAGGGATCGTGTATAATCTATATAATGAATTGGACGTTATCTGGTTAAAAGAAAGGCCTCAGTACGTCCGCCCAAGACCAATACACCATGTCCTATATTTATTACTAGCTTTTCGCCCGCGGCTTCGCCCGCGTGATATTCAGTTATATCGCGCGATATCCTATAGTCTTTCCCAAGGTCTAGACTATTTGTCAAAATTGGTTAAGTGGTTTATGTGTCAAAGTTATAAACAGTTAAACAATCTTACATGATTTTATATATTGTTTGACAATAAGGAACTTCCACAAAAACTTTCATCCCCTATTTCAACCCCCTCTATCATTTTTTTCGCGATAAAAAGTATTCTATGTCATTTCCCAAGTTTAGTTCTATCTTCATATCGAATTTCATCAAAATCGGTTCATTGGTTTAGGCGTGAAAGCGTAACAGACAGACAGAGTTACTTTCGCATTTATAATATTAGTAAGGATTGTTTATTATTTAACTGCCTATTGTAACATTCACATCACGCAAAGCCTTAAGTAAAATCTATTGCAGTCAAGTATTCTATATATGTGAGTATTGTACAGTTGTACATTATTTCACAAGGGACTCACCTGTTTAAAGTAATGAGCGCGATACTCAGTAGGGACACGCCAACGTTGCCATATCGTAGAAACGGTACCAACTTGCACAGCGCACCCCCGTGGGACCAAGTCCTCGTCCAGAAGCCTGATATGGCGAATGGAAGTACCACAGCGCAGAATAAGAAATCTGCTATGCATAAACTGAAAGTAAAATAATTTATTACAGTTACTATGTAGAGTACTATTGAAAATATTCAATAATATTTGGTATTTTCATTTCCTCGCTCTGGTATCAAAACAAAGTGCGGCGTTGAGTTCCGCCGCTCAGTACGAAATGTTTCAATTTCGGAAATGGAAATGTTAAAAGAAAACGAAGTGTCTTAACATTAGGTTCTCTGGTTCCCTCTGTCGACCATGCTACGTACATGATACAGCGTGAAGCTAAAAAAATTATATAGAGGATAATAATCAAGAATGGTAAGGACTACTTATTTTGAATGTTAAACTAGTTTCTGGTAAAAAGAGAGAGAAACACAAAGTAATGGTAAAAAAAGGAGTAAAATTTTCATTTCACTAATTACCGTTTGTTAAGTGTCTCAACTACACGAATTCATGAGGTGGAATAATTATATTACAACGGAGTTTTCTACATGTTTAATATAGTGTGTTGTTAGATTCGAAAAACTGACGACTGCGTGATGTACTCGTACCTACAAAAATTCTCACTGCCTACCGGGAACCATAAGTGAGACGAGATGTTAAAATATAAATACATATGTCTTGTTTAGACGGTATTCTTCACACATTTATGAAAATAAGCTATTTGATAACATATGAATGTGGTAGTTTTTAGGGACCCCACTTCTTAATAAATGTAAATGTGTCACTAGTGTAGAGAAAATACATATATTTATTTTGGTAAAGTTAAAACATTTTTAACACACATGGTAAATTATTTGACGTTCAAAAAATGAAGCTTGTAACTTCTTATTTTGAATAAAATTATTTGACTTTGACTTTGACTTTGACACCAGGGACTGGAAGACAAATGGCGACAAAATATTGTATTTTAAATTTTAGCAACCAGTTCCCGCAGCAATAGTTTGTTCTATACTGTATTTACTATTCGAATATCATACAAATAACGTAAGCAATTAGTCATTTGGTGACGACATAAGGCAACAACACAACTCCTACATGTTTACCTCAAATGTTTCATAACAAAAAAAGAGTAAAAAATATAAGGTTATCAAATAAAGTAGATAATTTACATGTAAAAGGGGTTTAAACCGAAAACTGTATAACTTTGTTAAATATCAATCTCGAACACGTATTGGCTTTTTAATTTTTATTTTCAACGATGAACTTCGAAAATGTTTGTTTTAGTGTTACTTCCTTTAATTATACCCTACATATGTATTTTTTTTGATGAACAGTATATAGCAAATAACTGTATTTTCAATATTATTTTAATTATATAAGTTGAACTTCTTAGGAATGAAATCATAAAGGCAGGTAGGAAACGAAACACACGATGATAATGCATTCTGAACTGACTAATCGACTTTTAATGCAAAGATACCTGTGTACACCCAACTCTCACTACCTTCTATAAAAGTGAAAGTGTTAAAGTTTATGAAATGTTTGTTTATACCATTAGAATTAAGGCAAAGTCTACTTTATTATCTTTACATATTTAATACATACTGTCAGTAGGCAGAGGAAACTGAGCATTAATGTAAACTAAACTGGCCTAGCCTATATTTTGGTTGGATTTGTTATTGAATCTATCGTATTTACTCAGGTATATTTTAACGGTACTATTATACTACTAATACTGCAAAAAATACCTTGACTTCTGCACTTTAAGTTAACTCAATTGAAATATAATTACATCTTGAATAAAGTTTTAAGCACAAAATTTAGATAACAAAGTGCTGTTAACATAGCGAAATCACTAGAATCTACATTATGTTTATATTAGGTGCAATGTATGTTATAATGTGCATTGTAAAATAAAAGGCTTCTACCATCTGAATTTTAAATATAAAAGAAAAGAAATATTTAACATTCCAGAGCTTTTGTGTTAAAAATTTCACTGTAGTGTATACAGTGCTTTTAAAGGAATTAAGCGTACGTAATTTTTTGGTTGTTTTAAACTATTCATTGTACTTGAGGATGGAATTTATGTTATATTTTCAGATTCACGGAAAGTCCCATATTGAAGGATAGTCAGGAACATAATTTTAAGACACTCCGTTCTCCATTCGAAATATTTCATTTTGGGAGGCGGAATCCAACGTCACGCTTACTCTTACCATAGAGGAGAAAACAAAATAATTTGAATATAATAATTCCCTTGAGTGAGAGTTGAACCCACAACCAACTGTGTTTGAAATCAGACGCTGTCCCACTGCGTCACGAAGGCTTTTATGTTAAAAGACACTATAATGCGGATTCCAGGACATAGTCGTGTTCAGTTCTTGTTTTCACTATTGCTACAATACCATGTCAACTATGCGTCAGTCTAGGACACAGTAAGAAAATACCATAGTCAATGATTATGCATTCAATTTAATAATGAATGTTTGAATGGAAGGAATGTTTTTAATAAAAAAAAAACATATAATTAGATTATGTCTAATTATGAAATAGCAATTAAATAGGTAATTAACATAGCTTAATCTAAACCACTAACAATCTATTTAACATAATCCATAACTTACCTGATTATAAATGCCGCCGCAACGTTTCTAACTTTAGGGCACTTCAAGAGAGCTACCACAGTCAAAAGATTGCCAAAAAGGCCGACTACCATAATAATTCCAGTGACAACAGCAGCGAATGTCAGAAGTGTTGGCGAAAATCTGGAACAATTAAAATAAATTAAAATAATAATTACATTACACATATTATGTTATTGTAAAAATTGTAAAAATGTTCGAAATGTAATTCGGCGGAACCGCCACGTGGTGAACGGAGTGTCTTAACACTAGGTTCCCTCTGCTTACCCTGCTATATGCGGGATACAGCGTGAAGCTATGTTTGTATGTAAAAATGTACTTATATGCATATACATAGATAGACCCTAGAGATTCGTCACTTAGTCTTGCAAGAACAATATTGCGTAAGATTGTGTAATTTGCCCACAGATAATTGGATTATATTTTTTAAAATTATTTTGTCACAACGCCTGTTGTGGCGCAGAGTCACAAGCGTGCGACTGTTGTGGGTTCGATTCCCACTCCAAGAAATGGAATTTTTCATTTCCTGGGTTTGGCAACGAGGCAAAGCGCGGCGTTTATTTCCGCCACTTAGCACACAATGCCTCAATTTGGCGGAAATTGGGGAACGGAGTGTTTTAACACTAGATTCCCTCTGCCTGCCTGCTATATGCGGTATACAGCGTGAAGCTATGTATGTATGTATGTATTTTGTCACAATGCTATGTTCACTTATTCATATACTGCCTTATTAACTAAGCTAATATCAAAACATTGCTTATTTTTAGGGATTGGTGGTGAAGGTAATATATTATTATGGCTGGCATAATGCAGCTTTTACCAACCTTTTTTATCTACAAGCTTATAAGGCCATCATGAACCCCATGTACATAAAAAGTATAATAACCATAACATTTTGTATCATAAATAAATTGTGTTGTTTTTCTTTTTTTATATTTATTGTTTATAATAGAAATAGATTAAATTGTGATAGCTATATAGAAGTAGAGATTATATGATAGGGGTGAAAAGAAATCCTATATATGATTTTTTTTTTTACATATCTCTTTAGCTGTGTAATAAGCTTTTTCCATTTTCGCCTCAAGACGTTGTGTGAGAAGTGGCAGAAGTTGTACTTGATTATGCATTGTAAATTGGTATTTATAATTTTGTTATAAATTTAATAATTATTTACTAATGGCTAAATTATTTTAAAAGATGTAAAAGTTATCAAGAATACGATATAATTTATAAGATATATGTAAATTTATTATGGTTTCTTATATCTAGGATTTTCCTTTCACGATAGTCACTATAGTTTTTCCTTGTAATCATATCTAAATATATAAAAAAAACATTTTCTATATGTCTTGTATAACGTGTTGAATGTTGCCAAGTTAAATTTAAAATAACTGCAAAATATAATAAGATAACAGAAAATATTACAACACGTATTGTCTTTCGTACATCAGAATTGTACATATGAGGGTTAAAGTGGATGAAATTATTGTAGCGACTAATGGCTAAGTCTGCGAAACGATAAGATAACCGACATTGTTATGCAAAGTTTATTATAGCAACAAATGTAAGTGCATATCTTATTCGTTTTGGCTAGACGAGATTTTTGAACGAAATTATAAATTTAAAAAATGAAATAGAAGCCAAGAGTACAGCGTACAACTGTTATGAAACAAACACGACTTTTTAAATTTAAATATAAATGAATATGAAATACGAAACTTTTTAGTGAAAAATGAGACAAGTTTGTCGTTTTTTATTTTATATAAAAAACTAGATTAAAGTATAAAACGAAATCAGGATATTTTTTGTTTAAATCATTTAAATAAGTTATATTATATACGGAGGCGTATTCTTACACACAGTAATATAATACTTCATTCAAAATCTCCATTAAATTTGCATGGAAATTAAAATAAAGAACCTAAAGAAATTCAAGTTTTATTGCGTTTCATCACGTACCTTTTAATTTTATGTTCATGAAAAGCGTATTAATCCCAAAGAAACCTTTTATAAAAACAATAATTCATTATTTTTACCTGTGTTTTTTAATATGGTTATAGAGATTATTGTCCAAAAAAATCGTGGGCACAATAATTTATGGTATTTTTTGATGTTTTCCCTATATAAATAAGTAATCGTTTTTATAAGCGACTCTACACAATTATATATTTATCTAGAAGGCTATGTCAATATCATTGATATACGTAGTACATATTGTTATTATTATGTTTTACTCTATGATGCGAAAGGCAAAAGTAGGTACAATATCTAAAAAAAAGTTATTCAGATGACAATCGGTTAATCGCAAGAACTCTTTTAATCTTAAAGAAATGAAATCTAAGATTTTTAGTTTTAAAGCTTGTCTACATACCGGATGCCTTTTGTGTGTAATTTTTTATTGAATTGTAAAGATTTGTATGGAATAAGCGGACATAAAACAATAAGGGACCAAATGTTCTGAATCAATGGACAACATTTGTCAGTGAAATGCTAAAAATCAAAGAGATTTTTTAGTAGGTAATATCATAATGGAAACGTGTATATTAAATGTTTATTGAATATATTATAATTAATTTCGAGCATATTTGTTGTTTATGATTGCTATTGTGTGTATAAGACCACAAATTTGGTTAAATTATTATCAAATCTCAGCCGAAATGTTCACTTTGTACTTACTTCGAAAGTTCGCTTTGTTGAACATTGGAACTTATATCCTCTGTGTAGTTAAAGACATCTGAATCCGCCATTTTGAATATCTGAAACAAGTAAAAATATTGTGTTACTTTTTGTACTGTTAATATAATATTCAAATTATGAATACTAAAGTATATTTTAAAATAAATAAACGATCTATTTTTAATTATTCCAACAAAACTTTTGAGAAATTGAAAGAAGACATAGAAGAATCTTTTTTATCTAAAAAAATCTTACACGGGTCGCTAGCGTTTAATAACCTTACGGATCTAAAATATCAATTTAGGCTACGAAGGGTTCAGTAATATTTTACATAAATTACTTTATACGATCACATCTGCCGGTTACATCATCTGAGGTTACCGGGGCAATTTGTTCTAACCTCCACAATTAGGATCAAGATGATACTCAACACAAAACGGCTATTTAACAAGATCTTAATAGAAAATATTTTTGTTATTCTTACTTTAAAATATAAAATAATTCTTTATTGTATTGTTATGAAACTTAGCTGTCAATCGTAATGTTGGTTGAAATTGGTTGGTTAGTCAATGATTCGGTAATTTAATTGTAAAAGAGTATAATTAATTTTAAATGAAACTGTTTTAAACGGATTTTTCGAGCTCAAAAATGCATTTTTGAAAAGTCGATACACATGATGAATTAATTGAGTCCATCGAGACTCGATTAATCCGGTTAAAATACTTATATTTAAAATGAGCAGAAATCACAAACACATCGAATACAATTAATATTGCCTAAAAAATACGTACAAATTTTGATATATTCTATTTAATTCTACACACATCATATGTACTACCAAGCAGTAAACAGCTTTGTAATTCTTAATCACATGCTCATTGCTTTTAACTGTCCAGTTCCTTTCTGACTAACAAGGCATCGAAATTAGGATTAGACCAAATATCCTCTTTATATGCTACAACGATAGGAAATGACTCAAAATTTGGCAGGATGCCTGTACATGGACAAAGTATCCTGTCTATCTTGGCCTTCAAAAAGGTTTACAATAAATAGCGTATGATGTGATAATACTAACTTGTACCGCTTCACAAGTGGTGTGGGTAGATATAAATTATAATGTCATTGTTCTCTTTATATTCTTATACTAGGTGTATTCCGCGGCTTTGCTCGCATGGTGAATAGCAGTCCATAATGCATACTATAGTGTATGTATAGAGCGTATATGTGTTTTTTTAGAGGCTTTAAAGCAGCTAGATTTTAATTAAATAACTCTTTGAAATCAAGCATGTCTACCAAGCGTAATAAACATCCTTACATTTATTATATTAGTGGGGATATAAAGGTCTTAATTTTTTGCTTAATATAATTACTATTAAATTGACAACTTTGAAATAATGAAACAAGTTTATTTTCTATTTTTTTATCTTCACGCTGTATCCCGCATATAGCAGGGTAGGCAGAGGGAACCTGAGAGCTTAGTGTTAAGACACTCCGTTCCCCACTTTCCGCCGAATTGAGGCATTCGTTTTTTTTTCTATTTTAATATCCCTATTTTTTATTAAAGATTTTTCTACTACTTGTACACATTATACTTGTAACATTGTACACATATTATTTTAACATGTCATTGTATAATTCAGAAATTATTTCAAGAGTTATAAATGAAAGCGCTACACGCGATATCTATGAATGGAAAATTTGGGTTTATTACATCATAAATTGCCTGTTATCGCTCTTGTTAATATGTGTATTAAATATATTATTAGACTGTTTTTTTTTTTTAAATACGCTTCTATTTTTTGCCTAAATATACACAAAAATACATTGTGAAGTTATTTAACTGCTTTATATACGTGAAGGAATAACTTTGGACTCCCTCTTAAAAGCAACTTATAGGGATGTGAAGGAGTATGCAATGTAGCACAAAGTTAATATTATATTATGAGAAGAAATACATAAACCATTTTTTTTTTTTTTAAATGTATTAGAAATATATTAATTAAAAATTAAACTACACATACTATCATGTGCTTGAAATATTTGAATTCTATATAAACAGTACTCATATGCCAGCTAAGACAACGCGTAGTCTACGCGTCAACTCAGCTACTATTAGTACGTATAAATTCATGATGAAAACACATAATCAGATTCCTCTATCCAATAGGGAAGTCATGTAGCCATCATTAATAATCAAAATGATGTATTGAGCTGTAGCTCAAAATAATATTGTGATATTATCTCAGTCTAGTTTCTATACATGGTGTACATTTATTTAGTTCATGCAATATTGTTTTGTCATGATGTTCGTCATAATAGTTAAGGAATGGAACTGAAAGCTTAGCTAAGTAGTTTCCTTAAAACTCCCTAAACTTAATTAAATCTTCAGCAAAGTTTTTGTACCAGCTTATTTCATGCATACTAACACGACAACACGAAAAATCTTGATATAATAGAAAAGAGTATGAATGAATTCATAACCATAATCAAATGTGATTATCAATTCTGACTATAAAACTGGAGAAAGTGGGAACGAAATTGTTGAAAAGAGAATGGAGTGTCTTTAACACTAGGTTCTCTTGGTTCCTCTGCCTACCTCGCTAGCTACACATGCAGGCATGCATGCTACAGCGTGGAAGTTGAAAAAAAAAATTATTATAATTATATATAAAGCTGACTTCAAAGAGACTATATTTGTCATTTTGCTACTCCATTATTTTTTTGTAAAACAAATTTCATAAAAAAAAAAAAAATTGCACTCAAAAAAAAATAAACAAAAAAGTATAAGTGAATACATGAATCACCACTAAATTAATGTTAACAATACGCCTTAAAATGGGCCATTGGAAGTTTCCATCGCATCGTATATATAACCCATATAGTGATTTCGTGTTTATAACGTCGCACGCAGTCCTATGCCGCTCCTTGCTTTGCTTCACCGAACAGCCTACACAGTACACAATGCCCGTGTCAATGCCCACAGTATAATAAGGTTACATGAATTGAAACTCATTGGATAGATTATATAATAGACCGTTGACAAACTATCTAACAATCTAACGCCTGACTGGACCATGGAAATATATTAAGCCAATAGAGAAATTCGAATAAGTTTCACAATATTCTAAAATAAAATATTGTTATTTGAAATTCCATAATGCAGCTACATGCTTTTTTTTTATTACGCAGAGCAGAGTAGTGACAGTGAATTTAGTGTCCAGACACTCCATTCGCAAATTGCTCGAGTTAGTTAAAGAATTTCTTTTAACAACTTTTAGAACTATAGTGGTAGTGATATTTAAAGTTTTAAATATAAAAACTATCTAACTTCACGCTGTATCCCACATATAGCAGGGTAGGCAGAGGGAACCTGAGAATCTAGTGTTAAGACAATCTTACAACAATTCCGTTCCCCACTTTCCGCCAAATTGAGGAATTGCGTGTTGAGTGGCGGAACTCAACGCCACGCTTTGCCTTGTTACCAAACCCAGGAAATGAAAATACTAACAGTTCTTGGCGTGGCAATCGAACCCACAACCTGTCGTGCTTACAGTCGCACGCTTGTGCCTCTACGCCACGACGGACGTTAAAAACTATCTTTTAATAGCTAAATCAAAAAATATTACACTAGTGTTCGATAGAAACTAAATATTCTGTGGATATATTTCACAACCATTATGCTTAAAATTGGTATGCATGCATGCACAGTATAATAGAGAAGAAATATTCTTAAGATGAATGCATGTTTGCTTTAGTTCCGAGCAAAGGAAACTTAACGTCTATTATCAACTAGGGCACAGTTTGGAATATTCTAGACTTAAGAAGTTTGGTCGTTTTAAGAACAACTCGTAAAGTGTATTAATTTATGCGACTAATTTTATTAATTATGAAAGAAGCTCTTTCAATGCCTGAGTATTTAGTTTTTATTTTATTTTATAGTTCAGAATTAATTTATTATTTCGCAATTGGGTTAAGTAGGTCAACTAAATTAAATATGAAATGGATACTTTATATATGAATATTTTAAGTTTAAAATATTATATTAAATATTTAAATTATTTTTTTTTTTTTTTTATGGATAACTGATGGCAAACGAGCAGAAGGACCACCTGATGGTAAGTGGTTACCTTCGCCCATGAACATCTACAACACCAGAGGCGTTGTAGATGCGTTGCCAACCTAGAGGATACAAATGGAAGGGGAGGACAATGTAGTAGTCCGCTATCCACGGAACCACTACATTTTAGGGCAAGGATGGGTGGGATAGGGGAAAACCTGGCTTACATGCCATCGAACCGGAACACATCATAAGATATTTGGCGGTTCGTCTTTGACATGATAGTGGTCGCGAGCCAGACGGAGGACGAACCTCCTACCACCAAACGAACGTATAATTTAAAATATCAGATCATATAAAAATTAAGTTAAAGATTACATGTTAATTATTTTCTTTCTTCTCACATCTTTTCCTGATATCAATTCTGAATCTTACTCGTTCTTAGCGAGTAATGTCATACATTATTTAATGTATAAAATATTTATGCAAACATCTGCAGTTTTGTTGGCAAAGGTCATAAAATCCCTTCACGACCTAATTCTTGCAGAACAGGTTTGAAAATTTGCAAAGCGTGTGAAGTACAAAGAATCGACTACAATCGCTATACGTTTTTTGTTAAGCACAAAGACTTGCTCTTAAGTGAGATCTAGAGGGCAATATAGTCAAATAGGATATATTTTTTATTAAATATGTTAAAACAATTTATTTTTTTTTTAAATCGCATGCCATTTTAGAAATTCAAACTGTTTTATTATTGTTTAAGCTACTGTAAGTCTAGTCAAACTCATTTTAAAGTATATTCGATAATATCTACAAGATAATACGAAGTTGGAATTGAAAGAACTCTTAATATATTCGCATTAAGTACAATTTAGTTTCAAAGTACAGGAATACAAATAAATGGAGTAAACATTTTCGTATAAAGGAAAACAACTATTACTATTCTGATGTCAAACCATATTCAAGTTCCGATTGAATATTAAATGTACTTGTAGTCTGTGAAGAATTTTGCTATGTTTTTTTTTCAAAGTCAAATTCAAAGTCAAAGTCAAATAATTTTATTCAAAATAAGAAGTTACAAGCTTCATTTTTTGAACGTCAAATAATTTACCACCGGTTCACTAAATTTAATGCCTCAGACCTGAGAAGAACCGGCGCAAGAAACTCAGCGGGACTATTTTTTTTTTTTTTTTTGGATGACACTAGTCTAACATTTGATTAAATTTCTTATTTATTGAGATTGGGAATGGGTCTTTACATTCTTACATAATTCCGTTTTGAATTCTTTAATCCTATCCTGACTATCCTAGGTTAAACAATTAAAATTATACATTTCCTAACAAAATACATGGTGGATCTATTGTTTAAATGATACTTGTATATCTTCGAATGAAAAACTTCTATATTTTTGAATTTCGGCTTACTAACTGTTCCTATCCGAGAGATGAAAATATTTTATTTTATTGAGTAGTATAGAAGTCTAGAAGCCATGGAGTGTTAGTTGCGTCCTAACTACTTGTTACAAATTAGCTTTTGGTTTTACTTGAACTAAGAAAAAATAATGTATTGTATAAAATCTGATCTATTAAACACCTAATTAAAATTTTCATACTATTAAATCTCGAAAAACAGAACATATTTTTTTCAAATATTCTTATTACATCTATTTTAATTAAAGAATTCATCTAAATATTAATTTACGCTTAATTTTAAAATTTTGGTTCACTACAAAAGACTCTTTGTTCACTAAAAAGCAAAAAACGGCATCTCATTAGCGCTACAAGTAAGCAAGAATAATTAGAACATTTAACACAACTTAAATTTGAAATCGTAGAAAACTAAGAAAGAGTAGACACTGTTTCAATTCATCTCTATATAAATACGTGAACCAAAAACTTTGGATACCTTTTTACGAAAATTACGCGGACAGCGGAGCATGAAACTTGGCACACTTATAGTTTATACAGAGAAGGTGTGGAGAATGCTAATATATTTTTTTAAATAATGTATAAAAAGTTTATTAAATTAATAAAATAAATATTACATACACTACCATGGTTTGACATCCTTGTTTATACAAAGTGGCATATACGTCACTGCGCAATGCGTTATTAACGCATTTAAAGGGACACTAGTACTTATAAAAATAGCATTGTAGGGGACGAAATCAGATTGATTTGTCCTTGTTAAAACTATTTTTCTCTATAAAGCAATACATACCTTTGTTTTTACTAAGTAAATTTATGTTGTAAATAAATATTTTTGTCTTACTAATATCTATTATAAATGGGAAATTGTATGAAGATGGTTGTATGTTTGTAAGTCTCTTACGTTAAAACTACTGAACATATACTTCGTAATAATACAGGTTACAAGTTATAAAAAAAAATGTGTAATTTGGCCATAATATAAATATTAGCATGTAGTGTTAAATTAGATATATATGGATAGTTTATTTATTAGTATTAAAACTGTATATAATGACATATATATAGCTCAGCATTGACGTAAAAGATAAACTCCAATCACGCTTGGAGTATATGTAAAGTATAAATTTTTCCGCCTGGTAAGAAGATAAACGCATTGGGTTCTGCCATCCAACGCGTAATATCTGTAAATGCTGATTTCTTTAATTTCACTCCCACAAATCGTAAGGAGGAGTATATCTTTATTTACCATATGGTAAATAAAATTAAAACAGTTTTATAGCCTGTCGTGGCGTGCAGAGGCACAAACGTGTGACTGACGACAGGTTGTGGGTTCAATTCTCACCCCAAGGAATGAAATATTAAATAACAAGGTAAAGTGGTGGCATTGAGTTCCGCCACCAGCACGCAATGCCTCAATTCTAGGGAAGTGGGGAACGGAAATATTAAAAGAGAAATTTGAGTGGCCTTAGAAAACTAGGCTCCCTCTCTTCCTACCCTGCTGCGTGCGGGATACAGTGAGACTGAAAAGAAAATTTTATTATATTCATTAGTATAAGAACTAAGAAGTTAAAATTATGTAATATTATTCATAGTATATTTAACTTATTGAACTGTGTATAAGTCCGAAATTCTGTAAGGTATCGAATCTCGAACAAAGTATTTTATACTGTAAGAATGTATTGTAACATTTAACAAAAGATATTTATTGTTTTAAATTTCATTGTTTCGCCATTACAAAAGGAAACCGCTTTAGCCAGGGCCCAGTTTTAATATGGGACGTTAGACTCAGCTCTGATTACATGGGGAAGGCGGAAATAAAGGAATATATGCGATTATTTTTCTGGAGATAAGGATGTAATGAAGTTTGTAATACATTTTTTTTTCTTTACGTAATTATTAATTTAAAATGGTAATTAACGTTTTTACGTTTAAAAATTATTTCTTTCGTTCAGTATTTACGCGTTTTACAACGGTCTAGTTTAGTATATATTTAAACAAAAATCGTATCAAAGCTTAGATACAAGCGCAATTCTCTTCCATATAAAACAATTTAATGACGTAAAGTTCTAATAAGTAACCTTTAAGGGCCACATGAGAGTACTTACAAGTTAATGTTTGTTAGGATTTCCGTAATAAAAGCCAATATTTGAGCTAAATTTAGACGTCGAAACGAAAATAATTTTGTTTACTTTCTCAAGGAGGACTTTTTCTGTACTATGTAATTAATACTGGTAGGTACTTGTTTTCTATTCTAATACTGAAAAAACCTAATTAGAAAGTTATATTTGTGACAGTTTTTCACATGCTACGTTTATTAATAACTAAATCTACCTAATTGCGCGGCGTTGAGATCCGCCACTTAGCACGCAAAGCGTCAATTCGGCGGAAAGTGGGGAACGGAGTGTCTTAACACTAGGCTGTCAGGTTCCCTCTGCCTACCCTGCTATCTGTGGGATACAGCGTGAAGTAAAAAAAAGACAAAATAATCTACCTAATATAATCAATACCTACATATTGAAGATTGTAGTTCTATTTAAAAAAACGAAATATAAAATGGAATCAGTTTTTGCTTTATTTAGCTAAAAGAACCAATCTAATTATTTCAGTTAAAGAAACAAAACTTTTAGGTAAGTATAGGATTATTGTATTAGAAAGATATCCTTTAATAATATATTATCGTTGAATGCAGAACGCTCTCCAGCAGCGAAGACAACTATTTATAGAGCAAAGTAAGTGCAGGATGTACAGTAATTCATTTTCAACCATCTTTTTTTTATTTTTTTTATAGCTTCACGCTGTATCCCGCATATAGCGGGGTAGGCAGAGAGAACCTGAGAGCCTAGTGTTAAGACACTCCGTTCTCTTTTAACATTTCCGTTTCCCGCTTTCCGCCGAATTGAAGCATTGCGTGTGGAGTGGCGGAACTCAACGCCGCGCTTTGCCTTGATACCATCTTATTTAAGCAAAAAAATAAGGTTTACAGTGTTTTTTGTTGATCGTCTATGAGACTCGTTACGTTTATATAATAAAAGACGTTTTCGTCCTTAATTACAAGGAAAATTGGTATTATAAATATTTATCCTTATAATTAAATGGAAAGTGGAACTCGAAATTATAGTATAGAATCAATCGCTTTTTTAAGATAATGACGGCTGTGTCATTATATTCATTCTTTACGATCACGTAAATATTATCAAGGCTAGTAAATCGTATGTAGGTATATTATTTCATGATTTCGTTTTCTATCGTTCCTAAAATATGTTATAAAACATTTTAAAACAATATAATATATTTCTGAGTTTCTATTTCATGCTTTCAAATATTTTTGTATTTTTTTTATTCGACTACTAGTACTTTGATTGTCAATTAAATTCTATACACAAAATAAAGTAAGACTGACAGTACTGACAACAATTTAAAAGTCAGTTCTATGGTGTGTCGTTTTAGAAATATTATAAATCTCTTAAATCTAATATAGTAAGACGTAACTGAAACATTAAGTATAAGATACGCGATCTTTATTACTTATTACCAGCCTTATATGTGTATTCCAAATGTATTCTTCGTAACATTTGCTGTGTGGGCGTCTACACGATTCAAATAGCCTGAATCATATCCTCCTAAGAGACGGGAGCGATGCACCGACAATTAACTAATTTAACACGACAATGTTAAGTGCTTAAGCATTGACTTTAATAAAAGAGGAAACGCCTACAATAAAGGGTTATTTCACACTCAACTAAAAAAAATAGAATATAAAAAATATTAGGTTTATTTTTCTTATCTTATGTTATAAATATACATATGAAAATCTTATTAATATACTTACCATTTAATAACCCCGAAACGTAATTGAAATGTGCCTGGGTAAAGGCGTGTTAGAAAAATATTCAAGTTATAAATAAGAATATCATAGTATTTACAAGTAGTCTCCTTAGCACGTAAAATACGCATTGTTTCAGCGACGCTGATGTCGTTTTTATACAAAAACGTCTGTCAAATATTTGATAGTGCGTGTAGTACTCATTTATTCATTTTATTAATTTCATGTATTTCAAATTAACGCATGTCGTGGCGCAGAGGCACAAGTGTGCGACTGTAAAGCGACAGGTTGTGGGTTCGATTCCCACTCCAGGAAATGTAAACAAGGCAAAGCGCGGCGTTGAGTTCCTCCACTCAACACGCAATGCTTCAATCTGGCGGAAAGTGGGGAACAGATTTGTTGAAAGAGAACTGAGTGTCTTAACACTAGGTTCTCAGGTTCCCTCTGCCTACCCTGCTATATGCGGGATACAGCGTGAAGTTAAAAAAAAAATGTATTTCAAATTCGAAAAAATGCCCTTTTTCTCCTTTTAAATTTTAACTATGCTAAGTTTGATATTCGTTCGTTAAAAAATATGAACTTTTGGGAAAATGAAAATAATACAAACAATTTGAAAATCTAGTCTAGTCACACACTGCTAAAAAAATAAATACCTAGGCACATATTAACTAAGGCTATCGAAACATGATATAAATATTTAGGAACTTGAAATTTGGTTACACAGTTTCAAATTCAGATTACAAATAAAGTAAAATGAAGATAATTGTTGAATGAATTGAAATTTAGCCACACAATTGAAAATCTTATCTCTTCCACTGACAGCACATTGGATAACTTCATAAACGCTGATATCATTTCAGTGGACACTGGATTATGCAATGAGTGAATTGTCATTAAGGACATGAATAAGGTTTATTATTTAATTTTATATATACTATTCTTATTATTAATATTAGGAAATACATACTTAATGATGAACGCATACATTCATACACACATATATGTACATATTATGAATAATTATTGTAATATTTTTCAATTGCGCGACGTTTTTGTTTCAAATATCTTAAACAATTCGCGACTTGCTTCTATGGATCCGATTCTCTACATAGACAAAATCGCTTACCAACTTAACAGCTAGTGTAGCAACTAAGTATGCTATCAGACCGGTCCATATCAAAAAGATCCTTTTAAACTTAGCACATTACTTAAAACCACTAAAACTTAAAGTTACATTGGCTTTAAATTATGATTAGTAGCAATAAGTCTCGATGCCGTAAAATTTTTGAACTGTAGTTATACGAGTATGTTCATACACTTTTCAAGGTGGATTGAAGTAACAAGATTAATTGACTGTAAAATTGAGTCTTTTATAATATTTTTAGCTCAATAATTTTAAGGCGAGTGAAATTGTGGCATAAAAATATACTAGACCTGTTATAGTTTTATATATTCCACACTGTATTTTGTTCGTATCAATTTTAATATTACACGGTTACGATCTTTGTATTTTATATCGCCGTAAACCTAAAATTCATTACCTTTTCAATCTTTTGTAATCTGGCCATTTAATTAAATCGTTTATTAAAACGTTCAGTCATCAAAAGTTTATAGTCGGTTATTTACAGTAGTAACGACTGACGGGATTCTATTAATTGGGGTAATAACTTAATTTAAATCTTCTAATAGTTAATGCTCTTAGGGACTAAACATTCATTTCGTTTTCTGTCAACACACCTGTACCTTTAGTGCAAATCAATACTTTATGTAGTCATCTTGTAAATATAGGTGTAGAATAATTTATTATAAATTGTAATTATAAATATACAGTCAAGCAAGAACAGTAAGCTATAGTATAATGGATAAATTACAATGGATCATTTATTTCATATTTGTATTGAAAAACATTCCACGTTACTAAGCTGCGACCAAAAGTATATTAAGGAAAAGAAAGAATAAGGAAATGTGTATACAGTTTAGACGATTCCAAACTAAATACAATCACTGTTTTGGTATGTCTGTTACTAAATTTTTTTTTTTATGGATAACTGATGGCAAACGAGCAGAAGGACCACCTGATGGTAAGTGGTTACCTTCGCCCATGAACATCTACAGCACCAGAGGCGTTGTAGATGCGTTGCCAACCTAGAGGATACAGATGGAAGGGGAGGACAATGTAGTAGTCCGCTATCGGAATCACTACATTTTGGGGAAAGAATGGGTGGGATAGGGGAAAACCTGGCTTACATGCCATCGAACCGGAACACATCATACGATATTTGGCGGTTCGTCTTTGACATGATAGTGGTCGCGAGCCAGACGGAGGACGAACCTCCTACCACCAAACGAACAAAATGTTAAATGTTACTAAATTGAGTCATAGTTCACTGATTCGAAAGTTATATTATTAAATCTCAAAAGTACGAATTCTACTCCTGACAACCCATAACCACCACGTGTACAGTGTAGAATTTTTTTAGCTTCACGTTGTAACCCGTACAGGTGTGTAGAGGGAAACAGAGAACCTAGTGTTAAGACACTCCGTTCTCGTTTAACATTTCCGTTCCCCATTTAAATTGAGACATTGCTTACTGAGTGGTGGAACTTAAAGTCGCGCGTTGATAGTTCACAATTTCACAACTGCGACGCAAAAGCGTCTGAATGCAAATTAAAAATCATTTCTTACAATGTTATGTAAAACAACCCAGTCATTGTATACCTTGGAAAATTAATTAGACATAGTATTGGTAATTTTTTTTTATAGTTGATTATTGCCAATTTACAGTGAACTTGGAGTTTCTACACCGTAGCTTGCCTTCATACTAAGGTTGCTATTTTGTCGGTTTGATAAGATATTTTAAATTATTATTATTTATTTGTTTATTAAATAACTAATTTACTAGTGTAGTAAATTTATACTTTTTTTTTAACTTCACGCTGTATCCCGCATATAGCAGGGTAGGCAGAGGGAATCTGAGAATCTAGTGTTAAAACACTCCGTTCCCCACTTTCCGTCGAATTGGGGCATTGTGTGCTGAACTCAACGCCGCGCTTTGCCTTGTCACCAAACCCAGAAAATGAAATACTAAACTTTTTATATTTCCTGGAGTGGAAATCGAACCCACAACCTGTCGCGATTACCGGTTTACAGTCGCAAGCTTGAGCCTCTGCGTCACGACGACGAGATTTATACATATAACAAGTGCCTCATTATAGATATACTTCAAAACATTAGACGCAATTAGACACCTCTGCTCTGTAATAGTACATACATTACTTTTTTAACTCAAAATCTAACCTGTCCAAGACCATCATATACATAAAGCCTTTTAGTCCCAGATGAGTCACGTCTCAGCGAGAATGTGATTGAGTCAACACTATCGGTGAATCAGAAGTAGAAAACGTGACACTCTTCGCCATTAATCGCTTGTTAGTTAAGGTACGTGCATGGTTTATATAACATTAGCACTCATTATTTAAATTGGTATCACACATTATAAATTATACAGTTATGAACTTGATAAAGTTTATATAGTTTATTTTGATATAGTTTATTTTGATGAAGTTTGGTGGTAGGAGGTTCGTCCTCCGTCTGGCTCGCGACCACTATCATGTCAAAGACGAACCGCCAAATATCTTATGATGTGTTCCGGTTCGATGGCATGTAAGCCAGGTTTTCCCCTATCCCACCCATCCTTTCCCTAAAATGTAGTGGTTCCGATAGCGGACTACTACATTGTCCTCCCCTTCCATTTGTATCCTCTAGGTTGGCAACGCATCTACAACGCCTCTGGTGTTGTAGATGTTCATGGGCGAAGGTAACCACTTACCATCAGGTGGTCCTTCTGCTCGTTTGCCATCAGTCATACATAAAAAAAAAAAAAATGAAAGTAGTACTCACATTAAAATATTTATCTTATGATAGCTTAAACGAAGGGGATAGGGATATTTTTCATCGACATATCTTTATTGTTTTATCTAGATACTGTAAGCTTATTATAATTCAATTTATTTTATTTATATTTTTATATTTATACGTGTATTGCGCTTTAGTTATCCCGCTAAATATTGCTGTCACCCATTCCACAGGTTGGCTGGAAGAAATCTCTCTTAGAGATAAGTACGCCAATGTTAACATTAATACTGTACCTTTATCTATCATATCTTGTTTTTAAGTGCAATAAAGAATAAAGAAGTATACACTGCTTATATTTTGGTGCTTTCATTATCATACGAAATATATATCAAAGTTAAACATTCAAAAATATTTATTGACGCCATAGTGACGCAATTTGCACGTCCTTTAGCTCGAATGTGAAATGAATTGAAATAAATGAATAAATATTGTTATTATCAATACAAAAACAACATTTGAGGTACATAATCATAATACTTCTTGATCCTATTTTGTTTTCTTATTATGCTGTTGATGATTTCATAGTTTTCGTGTTTAAGATTTGCGAAAATGAATCATAACATAATATGTAAAATAGTAATTTCCCGCAATTTTGTAGAGAATTCCATTTATTATAAGTATATG
>JAKGSA010000151.1:9320-50690 GCA_033558755.1 Philaethria dido
ATAATATTTCACACAACAGTCTACAATGTCTTAACTTGTGATAAATTTTAAAATGATTCCAATTATACATCATAGTTTGTTGTAAGATATCTTGTAAGATATCTATATTCATTATTTACAAGTGTACTAATTTTATGATAATATTAAAAAAATGTAATATAAGTATTGTAAGTGTCTACACAATCATTATTTTTTATTATTACCCCTAAACTTCATTTTATTAAGTTAGCTATTTGCATAGATAAGATATAAAAGTTAAATAGTTCTTAAGATAATGTATCAACAGGGCAATTTCATTTTTGTAGTCAAATCGTATTTGAGCAGAAACTAATTCCAAAGTACTTGTAACTTGTTCTTTTTGCTCGGAATTTTATTTTATGAAAGATCCAACTGAACTATTGGGATTTAACATGTTAAATCTCCTTAGACAAATTGAAGGAATGACCTTAAATTTTTAAGCTCTTAAGGCTTAAGGTTAACCCTGCAATTTAAATGATATTACGTTTTCTAATACTCTCTTGCTAGTTTAACAAAGTTCTTTCTTTGCTTAGTTTTTTTTTTTATTTACTATATAATTATGGGAAGTAGGTACAATTATTTCTTCATGAAATTTTTGAATCTTAAAATGTGGCGTCGAAAATGAATCGAATGATTCATATTTAAAGTATCTTTATTTCTCTGCTATAATAGCACGCAGTACGCCGAAGTGTCGTGACAATAGGTTCTATCTAACTATCCAGAATATACGAAAAAAAGAAAATTAACTAAAATGACAAAATTTTTGATATCATCGAGATATATCTTATGATGTGTTCCGGTTCGATGGCATGTAAGCCAGGTTTTCCCATTCCCACCCATCCTTTCCCCAAAATGTGGTGGTTCCGAGAACGGAATACTACATTGTCCTCCTTTTCCATCTGTATCCTCTAGGTTGGCAACGCATCTACAACATCTCTGGTGTTGTAGATGTTCATGGGCGAAGGTATCCACTTACCATCAGGTGGTCCTTCTGCTCGTTTGCCATCCGTTATCCATAAAAAAAAAAAAAAAAAAAAAAAAAAAAAAAAAAAATCAGCGGCGGGAACGTGTACTGGTAGAGTCTTACAACGACGGAAGGTGCAGATTGTAATCCTTTAAATCTACAAATGTAATTCAATATTTTAGATTAGTATAGTAAACATAACATTAAAAATAAGAATAAAACTTTAGACTATCATAAAATGTTCACTGCATATCAATAACAGGTATATATACGGCTAGATTAAAGCGGAATAGTGACACTTTGCTGTGATGTTAGTTTTCCATTAACCTATCGATCATTGCGTTGGTGGCTATCAATTCAACGACATGCGCTCGTACATATTGTAACGATTATATAACTTTAGTATGAAACTAGCATTCATGCACATTTTTGGAACTTCTTAGAGTAACAAATTTTCTTACAATCCCACAGTCGAATTAGTATTTTTATCTCATTTCAAAAAACCAAGTTCTCAATTTACTAATAAAAAATTTTTTATGTTGTAATTTACAGTGTTATTATTTGTTGGGAGGTGGTAGGAGGGTGCTCCACTCCGACTGGCTCACCACGACCACTATTATGTCAAAGAGACGAACCGCCAAGCTATCTAATGATGTGTTCCGGTTCGATGGCATGTAAGCCAGATTTTCCCTTTCCCACCCATCCTTTCCCAAAATAGTGAGGAGGGTGGTTCTGATGAGTGGACTCCTACATTCCCCCTTCCAATCAGTATCCTCTGGGTTGGCAACGCATCTACAACATCTCTGGTGTTGTAGATGTCTATGGAAAGAAGGCCACAGCTTACCTGCCAGGTGGTCCTTCTGCCGTTTGCCAAATCCGTTATCAAATAAAAAAAAAAAAAAAAAAAAAGTATAACTTTTTTTACTGTGTTAACCAATTTTGGTGTTTATTTTTATGTGATAGCTGGTGCGCTTTCTGAGTGGCTTTCCTAATGAGGGTCTCGTTGAATTTTTGGTAAATAATAGTAGTTATTCAGTTACATTCGTCATGGCTTCACTTTGGGTATGGTGCATTTTTATCTAAAATCCCGGTTTTTCTTTTTTTGTTAAAATTTTAACTATCCATTTATTTAATATGTACATGTATTTCTGCATTTATTGTGTATTAAATTTATTTTCTGGATATTCATAGTGAAAACGTTTTCGAACGCTTAATTTGCTTGCTTTGCGCAGAGACAATATTGACATACATATGTATGTGCATTTGAGAGCTCCGCAAAAAATTTAATACAAGAGAACTTAAGTAAACATCGAATTACGTTGTTTAAATAAAAACGCTTTGCTGTCTATTTGTTTAGGTATAATTTGTATGCAAAGACGTTGAGTTTACTGTTTATGATCCAATCAATCAAATAGCTTTTGATAAAACTATAACCAAAATAACTTCAAAGTCATGCTTTTTGGTAACACTAAGTAAATCTGAAAGTCAAATGCGCCACGTTCGTTCCACACTTGCGAACAATTTCACAGTCATTAGGGCTTTTATATATGAATATTTGCAAAATTTTTTTGCGTTTTAAAATAATTTAAAATAAATTATGGGGACATTTATTGTTGTCACGCTTCAAAGTATTCAAAAAATATCCTAGAAGCGTGTTTTGTTAATTTTTGCGGTATTTTCAGTGTCATTAACTTATGCTTAACAACTGATAGCAAAGTCATAACTTGGATTAGATTGCTTAGACCAAGTAGTTCCACACTTACAATTTATGTTATGTAACTATCCACAACTTTTAACCATAACTTTTAAATTACCAACACATAGTTAAGAAAGAAATATTTTCATTATTACGACTTTCCCTGTTCCAGACATAATATCACGCGATTCTTAAACTAAATTATAAACTGGTAAGCAATATGCATATATACATATATATATATCTATATATGCTTGCTGCCTGCTTGCTTAACCTTATGTATATGTATATATATATAACATCACCTTGCTTGTAACTCAGTAACATACCTTTCTTCTACTGTATGCTATATATATATATATATCTATATATATATATATATATTTTTTTTTTTTTTTTTTATGGATGCCGGATTAATAGGGAAACTGAGCAGAGGACCGCCTGATGGTAAGTGGGAGTTTACCTTCGCTACGAACGTCTTTGTAACACAAGGGTGTACTAGATGCGTTTGCCAACCTAGGATACAGGTGGAAAGGGAGGGATAATGGCAATGAGTCCGCTATCGGAACCACCATTTTGGGGAAAAGGATGGGTGGGAAAGGGGGGAAAACCTGGCTTACATGCCATCAGACCGGAACACATCCCGCTAAATATTTGGCGGTTCGTCTTTGACATGATAGTGGTCGCGAGCCAGACGGAGGACGAACCTCCTACCACCAAACAATATGACATATAACGTTCTTTTAATAACTTCCTAATAATTTATTTAATAGAGAAGTTTATTAGAGGTTGCCTGACCAAAACGTAATAGCTTTTGTGAATTAGTGACGTCATAGTATGTTCGATTTCTATTTCAAATAGTATTTTTTTTTTATTTTTATTTCCCTTATCTGATAATGAAATTGCGAGACAATGGCTTCCGTTAGTGAATATGCGATATGTATCTTAAATCGGCGGAAATTTGAGACTTTTGTGTAACACTGAGCTAACTTTCTCTGCCTACCCTGTTAAATGGAAAACTTTCGAAAAAAAAAACAATGCTTATTATACTGAATTTTGATTACAAACTGGTAAGTATGGTACAAGTCGACACGCCACCAGAGGAAACAAATGATTTATCACTTGATACTCGTAATCGTTAGTAATGCACAACGCTATGGATTTTATTAGTTAGATAAAACGCAACATAAGTTTCATCTACGTTATCTATGTTTTTTTTTAACTTCACGCTGTATCCCGCATATAGCAGGGTAGGCAGAGGGAACCTGAGAACCTAGTGTTAAGACACTCCGTTCTTTTACAACAATTCCGTTCCCCACTTTCCGCCAAATTGAGCCCCTATATAAATGAAAAACAAAAAACGACTTGCTCATGCATCTTTAAAATACAGGAAATTAAATGAAATAAGTATTTCAATAAATAAATAAATCTTAATTATAATTTTAAAGTTTTGATTATTTTATGTTTAAATAATGAAAACAAAGTAAAATCAATTTAAACTGGCTTAAACTAACAGCGTCGTTAAGGATAACCGCTCAACAAGTATTCCTTAAACACAAACGCAACGCGAAGTACGATCCCATTAAATCTTCCCGAATTCAGAAAGAGGATTTAACTCTTTAATATTCATTTTATTAAATATTCATGTTGTTATTATTATATAAGTAAATTATAAGTAATTTTTCTTTGGTACATTTTTTCAACAACACTTATTCAGTAGATAACTTAGGTTTATAGAACTTTATTATCGGCTAAGACAATTGTCACTTATGGGATGCCATGGTTAACTTAAGTATCTAATACACAACAGTAATAAGATAGTTTTACAAAGTAGTTACATTTGTGCGGAAACAATATTTAAAATGAAATACAATAAAATAAAAAATAAAATTCTTTAACTTGCATTTCCTGCATGCAGCTCAAACAACTTTCCCTCAAAGTCGAGATAGATAGAACTGAACGTGGCGTTTAGTCTTGCTAAAGCGTTAGAATGACAAAAATAATAGATGATAAGTAATCGATTCCTGGAGCGGTAATCAAATTCCCAATCAAAATCAAAATATTCTGTATTCATATTACAAGCACTTTTGAATCGCCATTTTACAAAAGATGTCAGTCGTGTCAGTCCTAACGGAAGCTACTACTGGCTCGGAAGGCAGTTCTTCTAAGAAGAGCCGGCAAGAAACTCAACAGTTGCTCTTTTCAAATAAAATTTTACAATCAATCATCGCATTTTTAGTTAAATACTGTCCTCCCATTATACCACGATGGCAAAAAAATTTATAAAGACAAAACGTTTTATAGATAACATTTAAAACTGTAACTATTTTTTAATCATAAAAATATCATATTTATGTTTCGAAGAAAATTTTGAAATTGACAATAAATAAAATGTCAAAAATGTCAAACTTAAAAACATAAAGCAATTCCAATTTCATGACATCTTGACATACTGTTTACTATTTTCATCTTATGCTTTTGCTAGTACACTATTGTGGTACACGTGTCAAGCCAGGAAACGATTTAGCATTTGATTTAGTACCTCCCCTTGTTTTGAACCATACTCTCGTTTTAATCAGACCGGGACTAACATTTATGTAGGCAATGCAAACATTTGTTTTGGGCGAAATGACAGTAATAATTTCTGATTCTTTTCAGTAAAAAAATACTATACGTTTTTAGCTTTTTTGCTAACTTTTTTTAATTTCATATGTGACATATATTATGGCACTGAAAGAACATACTCGTATACCGCTCCACAAGGGAAATAAGTGTCGATTGACTTGCGCGCTATATATTCTCGGAATGTCAATTACTTGAATTATTATCTCTGTGACGCATATACGTAAGTACTTTATTTAATAGGGTTAATTATTACACAGAGCTTATTAGTTATTTTAATACCACCACCCTGATTCGCCTCGTGTAACTAGAAGGTCACTTCGTTCCGGTATTTCCGCCCTAATGGCGACACTCAAGAAGATGTTTCAGATATTTTACTGAATTTATCTTACGGAAAAGAAAAATGCTTTATAACAATATAAATGCTAAATATACTTTTTAATGTATATTTTTATAATTTTTGACAAATTACTTCATTTTTCAAGATAAAATTAAAAAGTTATTTTTTGAAAATTAAAGTCTAATTTACAATAATTTTGTATTGTTATACAAAATGAACGCATACAGAATCTGAGTTTATATCTATAGAAATTGTATTCACAAAAACATGATCATGTGTAAGATAGTTACAAAATAATCCAGTAATAATAAAGTAAAAAAATAGTTTGTTTCAATTCGATAGTTTCTTATATAATATATAAAGGGGGTGTCCCAAAATTAACGCAAGATTTGACTTTGCCGCCATTTGCTATTATATTCATTATTCATTCGCTATAAAAAGACTAAAAATGGCATTTTCTATTTAATTCAAATCTTGCGTTAATTTTGGGACACCCTATACCTTATAGTATAAATAATACCATTACATACTATTTCACTCGTTCAACATTTCCTAAGTTTCTGAGGGAAAAGCTAACGTACGTTTTCACATTTTTCTTTTCAACTCGTACGTTACAGCTCTTTTTATTTTTTATCTTATTTGTAATCTTTCAAAAGGCTGATTATTACGGGACTTTCAAGAGCAGCCTTGAGTTTTATCTCAACATATTTCACCCTATTTTGGGTTTTATGAATATTTTCAAATAAAAATAAAAAAAAATGATAATAACTTACAATTTATATACCAATTGGAAGAATAGCAATAGGTAACGTTTTATTTAAATCTTTATATTTGTATGGCTAACAGAAGTTTTGTATTTACGTGAATTATTTGGCCGTAAGCTAGTTAGTGCTCAATTTTTTTTTGATTTTTTATATAATGTGTAGTATGATGTTGGCCCTGTTGGCCTCTACAGCATCACGCCAATTTTGTGGGAGGGTGCGCTAAAAGAGCTCTGACCTTGGCTTTGATGAGTGCTCAATTCTTTTGTATATTATGAAAGAAAAGGATATAATTTATAATAACTTCTTTGAGTATTGATTTTTTTTCCAACTATGTAAAGCGAAACTTAAGGGTTAATATTTAATTATATTCATAGAGAACATTCGTCACATTTTACTACTACTTAGAATTAACCAGCTAGAACAGCTTTTATATGCTAAAATTTTTCCAAAAAAGAATGGAGTGTTCGTCATTGAGTTCCGCCACACAGCATGCATAGCCTCAATTCAGCAGAAAGTGGGAAATGGAAATCTTAAGAGAACGGAGTGTATTAACATTAGCTTCTCGAGTTCAAGTAAAGTTAAAAAATGGAGTGTCTTAACATTAGATATTCTCTGCCCTGCTATGCGGGAAAAAGCAAGAAGCTGAAACAAAAAATATTCCATACATTTTAAAATATAATATGTATTTGCTAACACAACAATTTCTGTTGCAAAGCTTAAGTTACAACAGATTATCGACGGTATTATTCAACGTTAAGCTCTTGTCATTCTCGGAGCAGTATTTATTTGTCCCAAGTAAAAGATCCTCAATTTCCTAGCTACGATTTATTGTTATTATATTTCCACGTCTTCATTATTTTTGTCGGTATTTTTTTTTATTTAATAACCTTCGTATCGTATTGGTCTGTATCATATTTCTAAAAAATCTATCGTTAATTAAAATTCAGGTACGTGAATATAGATGCAGTGTATTGGATACTTTAAGGGTTTATTCTAATTTTATGCAACTTCGGTATATAGCATAATAGGCAGAGCAACTTAGTTTAACATTCCATTCTAAATATTCTTCTATAATCATCCAAAAACATTACGGTAGCTAAAATTTTACCTAAAATGCAGCTTTCCATAACTTATATAACGCTAGAATATGCATCCATTCAGGCCATCGTGGCACATTGGAACACTTTTTAACTGTAAACGGGATTGGTTTTGGGTTTGGCAGCCATGGGGGGGAATTATTATGCTTAAATTATTTTTATTTCTACAGGTGTCTAGTAAAACAAGGCACAGCGTTAAGTTCTTTATCTCGTTTTGTTAATCTCAAATTCGGGAAGAATGTGAAGGGTTACTACACGAGACACTAGTTTCTTTCCGACTACTCGCCTATGCGGTAAAAAGCTAGTAAAAATATATGCCCATATACTTCTACTTATATTACTAAACTACTCAGCATTCTTATAATTGCAACCTATGTGTTATTTTGATTTATAAGCTATATACTCGTATTACTGTAAAGTTTCATCGAAATCCGCTTAGTAGGTTTTGCATGAAAGTGTAACGGACGTTCATCCTTTCATCCTCCCTAACTTTCACCTACATTATATTAGTAGTACCATAATTATAATATATATTATGAACAAAATAGGATAATATACCCTTAAATAATTTGTAATTAAAATATCTTATACATCAAAGACCTTAAATCATATATCAAGTGTAAAATTTACTTCAATAAAAGGCGATCCTTTGAATTTAATTATGGCATAAAAACTATACGACTTACTATTTTTTCTTCTTAAAGAATTCTATAAACGAAGTGAGAATGATATCAAACTCGGTGTTGCCATATGTGAAACATATGAGCGCAATAAAAAATGTCTTTGTAACTTACAAACACGTGTTGACAGACGAAACGCTCGTGTGAATGATGCGGAATAGGGTTAATTAGTGATGTAGACGTTTGAGATTAGACTGAGTTTTAGGAAAAAATAAATTAGAAAAATAAGCTAAGTTAAATATATATACATTCCTCTGCGCCACGACTGGCCTATGTCTCTGTAAGATACCGGCGTGCGACTGTAAATGCGACGAGTTGTTGGTTCGATACTCAATCCAGGAAATGAAAATATTAAAATTATTATTTATTATAATATTTGTTTTAATTTCCTCGCCATGGTAACAAGGCATAGCGCGGTGTTGAATTTCGCTAATCAGCTCTCAATGCCTTAATTCGGCGGTAAGTGGGGACGGAAAATTTAAAGAGAACGGAATGTCTTAACACTAAGTTCTCAGATTCCCTCTGCCTACCCTGCTATGTGTGGGATACAGTATAAAGATAAATATATATTATACTCATTATTCAGTTCACGTTTTTTCCCACATAGCAGAGAAGGCAGAGAGACTCTGTTCTCTACTGTATGTCTAAATTAGAAACATGGCGTGATGCATGACAGAACCCAACGCTGCAGTTTGTCTCACCATGAAACATGATATTTCATTTGTATATATAAGTTTATAATATGTAATTTTTTCTTTTCTTTTTAATATATGTATTATAACATTATATGTTATTATTATAATTTTCTTTATATATGGCATCATCTAAATGCACCATGCAAAAAAAAATTTTTTTTTTCTTTTTTTTTTAACTTCACGCTTTATCCCGCATATAGCAGGGTAGGCAGAGGGAACCAGAGAACCTAGTGTTAAGACACTCTATTTACTTATTCAAATTAATTGAAAAGCTTAAGTTGACGCCCTTGACGGCTCTGTATATGAATAAAGATATGTGCTAAAGTTGTGTGAAAAAAAAAACATCAGCATGTACCTTAATATATAGGAACGTATAGGAAGTCCAGGGATTGGAAACAAGCCATCTGTGGGCAAATTACACATAGACACATAGGATTAGAACATTCGAGGCAGAACTTATCGATGAAGTTTGAGAACTAAGTCGATTTGTGGTTAATTCTTGTATAGTCGAGATAACTTATATGCCTGTAGTCTAATACGAAGTTATAACCTACAGATATATAGGTGTTAGAGAAATCTATATTTTTTTTATTTCTAATAGAGAACCGCCAAATATCTTGTGATGTGTTCCGGTTCGATGGCATGTAAGCCAGGTTTTCCCCTTTCCCACCCATTCTTTCCCAAAAATGTGGTGGTTCCCCTCCCCTTCCGTCTCTATCCTCTAGGTTGGCAACGCATCTACAACATCTCTGGTGGTGTAGATGTTCATGGGCGAAGGTAACCACTTACCATCAGGTGATCCTTCTGCTCGTTTGCCATCCGTTATCCATGAGTGAAGAAAATTTAATTCAACTTTGCTTTGGCATTATAAATGAACAATACAGGAAAATGAGCAACATGCTCTGTATGATACATAATTAATGTATGCTAGGGAAGAAATAATCACAGCTGTATAGATCAATTTTACGTGTTTGATGTTGGAGTAAAGATAGAATAATTTATATTAATAAAATAAGTGTGGTTAAATACATGATCGTCATCCACACGTTATTCAATCACTCAATTAACACGTCAATCGGATCACCTCACAATTTGTACTATCGGAATGTACCCCATAATCAATAAGCCACTATTATATATATATATATATATATATATATATATATATATATATATATATATATATATATATTCGATAGTATAATCTTATTCATTAACGAAATACAAATAGGTCAAAGTGGTACGACAAATCATAATAGGTGTACCTTTTTATAATCGATTTCAAAAAAGAGGAGTGTTCTTCTTCGACTATATTTTATTATGTGGTAATCAGATAATTTTATTGAGTGGACCTACAATATTGATGATCCTTTTTATATGACTAACACTAGCTATGCGTTTCGCTATCCTTTGAAATTTAGTTAAAATCGCATCAAATTTAAGACATTATTCGTAATATTTTTATATTTTGTGGATTTTATTTGAAGTCAGTCTTTTTGTTAAAATCTTTATTCCTGATGGTCAATTGATGGTCAAGCAGGATAGGGTATCTATTAAAGAATCCTAGTCATGAAAGAGTCATGAATAAATGCTATTTTTACAGCTGTAATAAGTTCTTCTTTCCTCAGCACAGCAGTTACTCATGCATCATGCTCAGCATGTTGCTCGTTTTCCTGTATGGATAATCTCAATAATTAACCCAGCATCTCTTGCCAGAATAATATTAAATACCTTATTGAGTAAACAACGTTGTTTCTTTAATATCTAATCGTTTTAACGACAAAAGATATTAAACTTTTATATTGTTGATTTAAAAATAATTAAGTACTACTAAAAAAATATATATTAAATTACTTTTAAAATATATTATGTGTATTGGTTTCAGGTTGCCAATTGGTCAACAACGAAAATTTGCAATCATCAATTAGGTAAGTGAAATCTAGACTTTGTTTGTGATATTAACAGTAAGATGAGTCGCATAGAATCAAAGGCAATCTGTAAAATTTTTATTGATTTCCCACTTCGTATGGAAAACAACATAATAAATATATCATAATAAAGCTTTTTCTTCCTGTATCAAAAGAAATGAGATGATCTTAATGGACATCAATTTTTTTATGGCAAACTAATAAGCTTCTTACGACCCATACTAACAATATTATGAAAACAATCAGACAACAGTTAAAAATATTTTAATGATATATGATACTACACTTTTTAAAGAAATTAATAGGTAAAGCAGTAATAAAAAAAAACAATTTTAAATTTCTATACAGAAATACTTCCACAGAACCATATATTACGTTAAAGATGTATAACATACAAAGCTGACTAAACAAACCAAAAATTACATTCCCAGAAAAATCTCAATAACAAATAGTCCAGTAGGTCATTTTACCTAATACCTGAAAAGTCGGTGACCGGCCCGCTTCTCTTAATTCGCGTAACATTTTTAAATACCATACTAATGAGTGGTGGTAAATATGTATGTGGGTTGATGTAAAAATAGAACATAGATATATATGAGGATTTAGATACACGTATGCTTACTACGTTATTTGGAGTACTCTACGTATATATTTATTTTATAATGCTTATGAAGTTTCCATTTATAATATAATATATAAGAAATTTGTTAAATTACATACTTATATATTTTTTTTGCTTTTTCTTCACTATACGTGATAATTGCAGTGGATTTAAAAATATTGTCGTTTCTCCTACACTAAACATAGATTACTAAAACTATGTGTCGTAACACTCTCTTCTAATGTCAAATGATACGAAAGGTATAATTGTACGAATCAAAAATGCTTATGATTATTCAATGAAAATAGTTCAAATAAAAATCTCACAGTCAATCTACATTGCCAACTTAGTTCCTACTGTAGTTTTAACTTGATATATATTTTTTTAATTAGCTAATTCATCTACGCCTGTCGTGGCGCAGAGGCACAAGCGTGCGACTGTAAACGCGACAGGTTGTGGGTTCTATTCCCACTCCAGGAAATGTAAAATTTAGTATTTTCACTTCTTGGGTTTAGTAACAAGGCAAAGCGCGGCGTTGAGTTCCGCCACTCAACACGCAATGCCTCAATTTGGCGGAAAGTGGGGAGCGAAAATGTTGAAAGAGAATGGAGTGTCTTAACACTAGGTTCTCTGGTTCCCTCTGCCTACCCCGCTATATGCGGGATACAGCGTGGAGTTAAAAAAAAAAATCTTACGCTATGCATTACAACATCAATGTATAAGTCAAATGATAATATAAACACGATTGATATACTAGACCGAGATCAACCAAACATCAATTTTATAGTATAGACCTTTACAGATCACGTTTAAATTGATTTAGGTATCAAATCAGAAGCTAGTAGAAGCTTGTTTTTCTTATTTATCTACAAGAATATCAAGTTACTAAAAATTCAATCAGTTACCCAATTGAATTTTTTAGTTTACTTATTTATCTTTCAGTTTATTTTTTCGAGAAAGTAAAAAATATAAAAAGAAAAAAGCATAATATATATTATATTTTTGCATGAATATTGAATAAAAACCAATTTCAATATGAATACAAATTCTCTATTACAATAGAAAATACTAGTATTAGTGATTGAAAAAATGAAACCTAGGAATAAAATGGGATTTATAAGTAGCTTTACAATTTGTTAGGAATATCCAAATTATTTGTTTTAATAAAACTGACTCACAACTGTCTCACATATTTAAGCAATCCTACTTACTTCTCATTTCAATCCCCACGCCATGTCCCTAGCGGAGTAGTCCCTAGTGAGATTTAATAAAACAACTGTTACACAAAAATAATGCTTTTAGTTATTATTTGTTTTAATAAAACTGACTCACAACTGTCTCACATATTTAAACAATCCTACTTACTTACTTAACTTCACGCTATGTCCCTAGCGAAGTAGTCCCTAGTGGGATTTAAACAATCCGTTACACAAAATAATGCTTAAACGCAATGCGAATGCAAATGCGAGCTAACACAATCAAACACTTTTGTATAGTTACATACACGTTGCTAAGGCAACGCGTGTTTTACGCATCATCTAAGATACTATTTTTGCTTTAATAAATTATGCAAAAAACCATAGATTTCTATCAAAAATGAAAATTATTAATTTATTAAACAACATTCAACAAGATCGTAAGTACGTAGAAGCTATGACTAGTAAATGAATTCCAGCTAAAACTTAATAAAATAGCCTACATCATATCACGTTATAACAAGTAATTTCATCGTGAAAATAAAATTAAATAATGAGTTTATTTATTATTTATATTAAAAAATAACACATTGAGGCCAGTGGCGCAGAGGCTCAAGCGTGCGACTGTAAACGTGACAGGTTGTGGGTTCAAATCGTACTTCAGAAAATGAAAATATTAAATATTTATAATAGTCAATATTTTAGTATTTTCAGTTGCTTGCTTTGGTCACAAGACAAATTGCGGCGTAGAGTTCTGTAACTCAGCACGCAATGCCTAAATTCGGCGGAAAATGGGGAACAAAATTCTTAATAGAATGGAGTGTCTTAACTTTAAGTTCCCTTTGCCTACCCTGCTAAGTGCGGGATACAGTGTAAAGCTAACAAAAACAAAAAATATTAGATTGGTTTTTACACATAGAATAAATTATAAATAATTATATGATAAACTATTTTATAGAGTCATGTATTGAATTGTTAAAGAGTGTAAATGTGGGTGGGCCTTTAAAATCGCGTCACGGTTGCGGTTCACGGATCGGTAGTGTATATTATTTAGATAAAATCGCTATTAAATATATATATATATATATATATATATATATATATATATATATATATACTTCTTTAAGAATTGAGTTAATTTTTACAAATACACATTTTCACGTTTGGTAGAAGTGTGTCCTTTATTTTCTAAAAATATTGCAAAATCATCTAAGTAACAAATATGAATATTTTTTATTTGTTTGTATACACAATCATCTAGCTAATGAAGATTCCCCACTATGGTAAAAAGTTAAAATAAAGCAAATTTTTGCAACAATTTAAAACACAATTTTCCCCTTTACCACCCTTTCCCAAAAAAATGTGGTGGTTCCGATATCGGACTACTACATTGTCCCAGTATTGCATCAGTATCCTCTAGGTCGGCAACGCATCTAAAACATCTTTGGTGTTGTAGATATCCATGCGCGAAGGTAACCACTTACCATCAGGTGGTCCTTCTAATCGTTAGACATCCGTTATCCATAAAAAAAACAAAATAAAAAATAAAAAAAAACAATTTGTGTAATATTTAAACTTTTTAATCATCAATAAACATCCAAAGACTGATTATGAGAATTTATGAGAAATATTATAGATTTAAGTTAACATTGCAAAATTTTAACTACAGAACCCTAGAAAACTATTCCAGAGTAAATTTAAAAATTCTCTTGTTGTAAGTGTATTGCTTCGCGCTACGTTCTCGTATCCCCAAGACGCTTAATATATATGGAGTATTGTAAAAAAACACAGCATTGTTATAAAATTGTACTGGGAAGGGAATATGTACTTAAATATAATTTTTTAACTTATATGAAACACAATTATTAGTTTTATTATTTCGTTATAGAAGTAAAGTATTTTATTCTAGAAAAAGGCTCCGAATTGCTTTATGTTATTGTATTAAAATTTAGAAGTCCTGACTCTGAAGAACAGAGAAAGAATGGCTGTACTAACTAGTCTTAAATCATCAGTCATGTCTTGTAAATACAATATCCTAGAAAATATGCCACATATAAAAATTTTTGAAAACGTCCGACTAAAGTACTGCAGTTACTGAATTGCTATATTGAAATAAAAAATAAACATTGCCTCAGTAACGCGTACATCACTTTATAGGAAAGTGTATATCAAATATATGGTGGTTTATATAACCACCATATATATTTTAATAATTTAATGTATTATTATTAACAAATATTATATGAGTTCTTAATTTCTTCCCTATTATATATAATCATAACCATCCGACACCCGTCTGCATAAAAAGGAGTCGAAAGATTATCCTTCATGGAAACCAGTAATTACTGTTTACTAAACATTTATTAGTACTTCTTACCGCACGACCTGCTTTGTTAAAATACTGCATTATAAGTATTAATATTGTAATTTCATTATAATTGCCTCTTTCGATATCTTAATTGCATTGCTTGTGTATAGAGAAAATAGAAGAGTATTGTATGATATAAAAATATACACGAGTAGTTGTTCAGACCGCAAGTTTAGTATAAATATTGAACTGTTTTAATCTTAACTTCTCTATGAAAAAATGCGTCAATCTTTTTGAACTTTAACTAAATCACCTTTCCTTTAAAATTGTTTATTTTATACTTCAATAATTTTCCCTAGAAAAAGTAACAAGTTTCAACTCACTTAGGAGGTTCGTCCTCCGTCTGGCTCGCGACCACTATCATGTCAAAGACGAACCGCCAAATATCTTATGATGTGTTCCGGTTCGATGGCATGTAAGCCAGGTTTTCCCATTCCCACCCATCCTTTCCCCAAAATGTGGTGGTTCCGAGAACGGAATACTACATTGTCCTCCTCTTCCATCTGTATCCTCTAGGTTGGCAACGCATCTACAACATCTCTGGTGTTGTAGATGTTCATGGGCGAAGGTATCCACTTACCATCAGGTGGTCCTTCTGCTCGTTTGCCATCCGTTATCCATAAAAAAAAAAAAAATAATAACTATAATAAAATTGGATTTGACCTATACTGCTGTATAGCCAGAGGCTTGCGGGAAATTTTTATTCGATTAGAAACCACCAAGTAAAGCATAAAAGGTAAGTTATGATAACAAAGCGAAAGCAAATTACGAAATTATTCATGATTAAGCATGTTTGTGATGTATTCTTTGCGTGTAAGAAACCTCATTTACTCAAAGTGCAAAGAAAAGATCAGAGCAATATTAGCAACATTCTAATTTTCCTTTTTTTCCTGTTAACGTATACGTAAAATCTGTACAGACAAAAGATTTATAAGAAGATTAACTTGAGTTATGCTAGATAGGTACGTAGTTATGATTTATAATTTTTTATTTTTGTATAAGCACAGATACAAAATTACATAAATACCAAAATTGTTGCAGTAGTAATCAATTAATATTAATAAAACGTTTCTGTTACTGACTGTGTGACTGATCACAAAGTATAGTAGAAACTACTGTGAGTAGTAATTTGAAATATATATATTGAGTGAGTGAGTGAATGTCATACGAGGCCAGGAAAAAAGGAAATTTTACATCTCAAAGTCGAACCTATAGAAGATTAGGATTTGTTAGGTGGTAGGAGGTTCGTCCTCCGACTGGCTCGCGACCACTATCATGTCAAAGACGAACCGCCAAATATCTAATGATGTGTTCCGGTTCGATGGCATGTAAGCCAGATTTTCCCCTTTCCCACCCATCCTTTCCCCAAAATGTGGTGGTTCTGATAGTGGACTACTACATTGTCCCCCCTTCCATCAGTATCCTCTAGGTTGGCAACGCATCTACAACATCTCTGGTGTTGTAGATGCTCCAGGGCGAAGGGTGGGACCACCTCTACCATCAGGTGGTCCTTCTGCTCGTTTGCCGTCCGTTAACAATAAAAAAAAAAAAAAAAAAAAAAAAATAGTACGAAAAAGGTTGAAGATACTAAGAAGATAGAACTATAATATGTATACATATTCATGGCAACTCGTTTTGTTCATTATTTTGGTTTCTCCTCTGTTACCTTGCAAAGCACTTGAACATCTAAATTACGATAATATAATATGGATATATCGAAACATTTTTGTGTAAGTATAAATCGTTTTACACTTTAAATGGAAGCCTGTTACTTTTTTTTTAATTTTACCCCGCTGTTTACAGGGTTTAGCACGCATATAGGTTTTGCCCAACTACTAGTGCGCGATGTAGTTGTTTATTTGTTGTTTGTTCACGTTTCCAACTGCGTCACAAAAGCGTCATGTATTTTGATTAAAGAAATAAATATTTGTTATTCTGATTTCTGTCGAATATATCTTCGTAAAGCCAAGCTTTCACAATATCCAAACTTTGCAAAATAGACAATTATCGCATTTGTTTCTATTTAGGAAAATCTGGGACATATATACATATTGTAGTTTACTGTCTATTCATATACATTTATGATGAAATACATACATACCTTCATATTTAAGTAACCAAAATCACATGTGAGAAGTAAATTACAATATCTTCTTTTTATTTAAGTAATATATCGCAAAAATATTGTATCAATCATAATTGCGAAAGCGTCGTCGTGGTGCTTGTGGTCCAATCTTCATTCTCAACGAGATAAATAGCACTTATTTAAATTATTTTCAAAGAGAGATTCTCGCATCCCTGCTAGAAACGCGAAAAATTGTGAAGTTAATGAAACAGAAATAAAATTAAATATGAAAAAGAATTGTTATATTCTTTTTATTTACTACAATATTTTTTGCTTTTTCTCACATAGAGATAGATCGGAGATAGTCGGAGATAGTATTAAGATACTCCGTTCTCCATTTTCGCCTGAATTGCCACGCCACATTTTTTCTTACCAGAGCGAAGAGATAAAATACATGAATGGTTGGAGGTTAGGGTAAATAAAACGGTCATTCGGTTTTTTAAATTAATTGTATTTCACCGAAAAGAAAGACTGTTTTTTGACTCGAAAGTAACAGTAGTAAAAGTCTACCACGTAAAGAACACAGTATTAGTGGCGGCAACCATTTTATAGTAAAAGTCAAAAGACGTACTAATTATAAAAGATTAGTTTTTGTATAATAATCAATTGACTATCTATAAAACAACTTGATAATTTAACAAGTCAGTTGACCAACTAAAAAATCAATTGATATTCCAACATGAATATAAGAAAAACCATTATATACAATAATTTGAAAATATTTTAATGGCAAACCCACCGGCAGATGGAAAATAAATTTATTCGTTTAAAATAAGTGAAACGCTAACATGTAAGTAAAAAGTCAAGTTGTTTTCTTTATAGATTGTAAGTATATCTTCGTAAATACTTTTCCAATTTACATTACTTGTATGTGACACTTTTTTCCTTACGCCATGTTGTTAACAACTTGATGATTCTTCAGTAGAATTTCACGGATAATTTGAGTTTCTGTGAAGAGTCCTAACGGCCGCACAATAGGAAGTGTTTGACGTGACGAAGGGTCAAGTTTTTCTTCAATGTTACCCTAAATTCCACCTTGCTTTCAAACAAAATAAATTGCAAGAATATTTTGTCTCAAATGTTCAATACAAATAAGGATATTTGGTTACTTTTTTCAACTTAAAATTCTTAGGAACAAAATTCTGCTTTTTAATTTGAAATGATTTCTGTCTCGTAAATAATAAAATAATATACATATGCATAATCTCAAATAATGATATTATATAATTATTTTCTCTTTATGTGCCATATAAGTTTTGTTTTTTGTATAAGTTTTCCGTTTTGTTTTGTTTAACCTATATAAAAAAATATATAAATGTTTATTTTCATCTTATATTCATCATTCATATTAATTTCGTCTCAAATAAAAGTATCAAGACACTTTATTTTATTCGAAAAACATCCTGTAAGTTATCTTACTACAGAACCGATCGCCTCCATTGTTGTTACAGTTCATTAACAGTAAATCATAGATAATATTTATAATATTGTGAGCCTTTGAATCATAAAATGGACCCAAGTCCATAAATCGGTGAATGGTGAACGCTCCTACAGTACCGATGTCACACATCGATTATCCAAGGTCATAAATTAGGGAGTTACACCCGAAGTGGACTTGTTATTACGTGAAAATCTGTGGAGAAAGCATTGGGGTGATTTATTTAAGCATTTTATCGTTTGCAGGTCATTTGCCGATTCGAGTTTTTAACAAGCGGTACTTGTATACTCTGTGTTTTTTTATTATTATTATTATGTTTCCCTTTATAAAAAAGGTTTCATTTTTCAATAATCAAACATTTTAGAAACGTAGGGGAAAACGTGAATTGGATACTGATAAGGGGCACTACCCCTGTCACTATACAAGATCATTTATATATTATGACTACCATAAAAATTAGAGGAAACGTGTGTTTTAGTACCAAATTGATATCATACATATCTCAATTGGATGTAGAGCGCTTGAGCGTGTTATACGAAGGTTTATACTAGATTTCAAATTTGCATTTCGATATATAAAGAAATTATGCTATTTTTACATATTTGAATTATTTGTATTTTTTACAACTTTACTTTTTTTCACGCCTAGCAGTGAATGAAGTCTGTAAGATCCTAGTGTCAATTCTCTATTTATTCTTCACTTTTATTGAGAAGCGGAATTCAACGCCGTGATTTGTCTTTTCAGTAGAAAGAAATAAAAAAAATGTAAATGTAATTATTCCTCTGGGTGGATACAAATACAAATACAAATATTCTTTATTGCACACAAATAAACAAATAGAACATAGAACATAGAACATAGAAGTAGTAATAGCGTACAATAAGGCGGCCTTATCGCTTAAAGCGATCTCTTCCAGGCAACCTTTGGATATTTGATTTGTATAAAGTAGTGGTAGGCGGTGCACTAATCAGGATATTTACTTTAAAAAAAAAAAAAAAATTAAATATATGTTATATGTTATGGTGGATGTTCTATTCGAACATAAAACCATTCATGTTTACAGTCAGATGCTGTCCCACCTCGCTCCTAGAACCTTGTATTTGTAAATAGTTTACAAAATTTGCGAAATTTTAGCTATTTTCATTTGTTTAATAAAATAATTCTAGTACTTACTTACCTTACTTACCTACCTTATTTGTTCATAGTACACATCAAATTCACATTCTCTTAAAAGGGCAAAGTTATATCTTAAATTGAAGTTAACGTAACTGAAATCAATCACTATGATTGATCTACAACATTTCACCAAACCTAAAGTTTGTATTAAAACGTATTTTATATTCGACTTCGAATACAGAATCTATTAGCTCCCTACACTGTTAAGTACATCACGTTGTGGCTCAGTCGTAAATTTTACTTCAAGAGAACGATAATTGATTACTTTCTATTAAAACTGTGAAGAATCGCCAGCTTTTATTGTTAGTAGTTGAATTTGCGATTTTGATACAGAAATTGGTTATTTTTTGCAATACTTAAACTCACTCTACTTATGAAATGTACTGTAATATCGATATTAAAAATTATTATATAATTAATTTTTGTCAGTGGCTTCGGTCGTGTGGTCAATGGCAGTTCTTACTATAGTCTGTAGTGCGTATATGCATTAATTTGAAGGCTTCAAACTACCTAGATTTTCAAATTTTTTGACAAACAATCATGTCTGCCTAAATATATTTTTTTATATAGTAAAAGTTTGCCATATCCCATTTTAATACCTCTAAGAGAAAATGTACAAAGCATTATAACAATCGGTTGTGTAGTTCTGGTATGAAAGAATAACAAACAAACTTACATTCTCATTTATAATATTAAGTAGGAATAGTACTAGCAGTCTCCTCCATTCTATTATCAGAGAAAGGAAAATAATCAGTTCGATTTATCATACGACGACGGTCAACTGTAAAACATAAAATCCGATTAGTTTTCATTGCTCTAGAAATTTTGGGAAATTTTATCTTAGTGCTGGCCTATACTCTCCAAGGAACTTACCAAATCACAAAGGAAACGTAGTAAAGGCCAGAAGTCATTATAACAGAATATTTTATGACCTCAAAATGCCTTTGAAAAGTCAACTACATATCTATCTTTCTTATTTGGATTAATATTCTTATATTTACATACATTTTTATATTAAGCACTATAATTAAGTTGTAGTTAAATCTCTTTGATGTATTCCCAGAAAGGGCTTTAAGCAATATTTTCCCTAAAACTTAGTTTCAGCTTAATTTAGGTCGAATATTATTTAACTTATTTCCATGATAAGCACTAATTATAAGGAGTTAGACTTTTTCTTTTAATGTTACCGCATAAATTTTTACAGGGTGAACTAATTTTGATGAAACCTTTTTTATATGATAGCTAATGCTTCTCATGTAGTTCCATTTCATGTCAGTTAACATCTCACGCGTAGTTTTTAAGTTATTCTTAATAATTTCATATTTTAATCCATTTTATTTGATGTCCATTTGTTATAATAATGAATGATTGTCAAGGAACGTCAAAATTTTTCACGTCAAACCAAAAATTTGCTATAAATAATAATAAATGCTAAAATTTCAGTGAAATACAAAACCAAATATTTAGAAAGAAATCCATACAAATAAAATACATCAAGATTTAGTTACTAAAAGTGATAAAAAAAATGCAGAAGTCCAACTAAGCAGTTCCCTCCTGCTAAGCACAAAAGTCTGATTCGGTGGCGAGGATGGCAGCCCAACGCAGATAGTGCAAAACGGCCTGGCGGAGTTGGCGAACCAGCAAGACAAGGTGGATGGCCCAGGGCGACGGTAGAGGGCGCGTGCAGTTACCGTCGGCCAGACACTGCATCCAATCGTTCCTCTGATCGTAGCGGTACTCCGTTCCATTGGAATAAGGAACAAGCGGACGAGAGAGTGCGTCTGTGTATGCGCACACACTTACGTATTATAACATATTCCCGCGCAGATGACACCTGGCAAATCAGTGTGTCGCCGTCGACGGATACGTCTAGGAGGACATTATAATAATGTCTACATAAAATGATAAAACGAACTATAGCAATCAATCGGGGTGAAACAGAATATCTGTTTCAATAAGCCTTAACTCCAATTTAACAAAGCTTCTTAAACTATAAAGTTTTAATAGATGCAATAAGTGCTTTAAACTTGAATACTTTAGAAAATCTAGTTTTAGCCTCTACAATATGTAGTAAATCTAGATCTTAAGGTAGTTCAGAAGTCGTAATTACAACACTTAGACGAGTAGGCAACAGTTTATGTAAAATTCTATGTTGCTACGCTACTCTACGTAATAGACACGTTTTGTTATATCTTGCTACGACTAAGCCTACGATTACGTTAGTGCCTACATAAAATTAATTTGACTAAGTAAGTTTTTACCCGATTTCAAAAAAAATGATGAGGTGCTTATTTTTGTGTGCTACCGCAAAAGTGTTTAATGGATGAAGCAGTTATGATGACTCTTTTTTATATGATAGCTGGTGTTTTTGATGTAGCCCCATTTAATTTTAGTCAATATCTGAAAGTAGTTCTTAAGTTATTTAAAGACGATTTATTTTATTTAAAGACGATATTTTTAAATTTTTTTATATATAGTATTACACATAGGAAAATAACAATAATCATTATACATTGTCCCACAAAACTGTTAAAGCAGTTTGACTGCGGGATCAGCAGTCTCTTTAGATATTCAGGTGGTATTGCATTGTGACTTAGAGTCAATAAGGTAGAAATACACACAGTACCACTAACAATTGACAGCAATGACAACAGGTATTTTCGTAATTTTAATTTGAATAGCCATTTATCAGACTCCAATCCAATGTTCTTAGGCAGGCTGTTAAGTATGAAAGGTATTCGTTTTTTCAATGTTTTATCTCCAAATAACTGACTGACTGACTGACCTTACTTTATATTAAAGAATAATTTATTAAAAAAATAAATGAAATGGAATTCTTTATTAAAATATAAGAAAAACGTATTTAACATTTAACGCTAAAAATTCGACACCTATTTTACTATGACAATTTTAATTTTCATTCTGAAAAATTTATTAATATTTTTATTTTCTGTGTTAACATTTAAAATTTCTAACTAAGTTCACACTAGTACTTTCTTTTATTTAATTTGCAGTTATAGTGTGGAATACGAGGATTCTATTATAAAACCCACGACAAAGCTGCTTTCGTGAACCTCCTTTTTATGGTTCTACTTTTATCAGTGAAGTATTTTAAGTGTCTATTTTATTGTGTAACTTTTTAACTGAAAAGGTAGATAGATCAATGTCAATCAATCCAGCATCATTATGCTGGAGAAAGGTTATATAAAACGCACGGGAGAGCCATGGAGGGCATGTTAAAAAAGTTAATGTTCTGACCACAGAAAAGCGTGAATAAATAACCTATTTTTATATCCACATGTATATAGATAAAAGATATTTACATATATTTTACGCGTAAAGTAAAATAGTGTATCGATATTCTATAAAGACTGAGCCGCTTTACGATGTCCTCTATCTGGTGGGTAACTAACGATGTTGTTTTAAATTGTACAGCGATCGTAAAACAAAAACATCCATTTAGAAACGAAGGAAGATCTACTTTATTTTAAGAAACCCATAAAGCTAGATATAGTCAATTTATTTGCGAGTGTACTCGGAGTCTCGGACCCTGTCCAAGCATGCATGATTACAGCAAAAATTTACTTTTACGAGCGACGGTAACATATATTGCGTTCTAAACAGACGCGCTTTCGTCTAACAGGAGAGCAAACAACATGTCTGAGAATTTATAACATTTTATTCAACTCCTAAAACTTTCAGACATATGTGTATCCAAAGTACCTACTTTCAACAAACGCTTTTCATATACATACAGTATAAATGTGTCTATATATTTATACAATTACGTACATAGACTAAAAAATCTAAAGGATTTTTTTAATCTAATTTTTACTCTAGCATAATATGGCTTTTTACATTACTGTATCCAAATTTATTGACTCTTAGTAATTTCAATACTGACGATATTACTTTTAGTATTGAAAAAATAAAAATACACCTTATAATTTTATGGACTACACAGAATGCCAAGGCGACAGCTGGTTCCATTTGAAACCCTGCATATATTACATAAACAAAAGTAGCAATAAGGACCATGAGTAACCATTAGTTACCAAAAATGCACAAAACCGTTTGAATACAAATTTCTAAATTGAGCAAATATTTATAAATATATATATTTTTTTTAACTTCACGCTGTAACCCGCATATAGCAGGGTAGGCAGAGGGAACCAGAGAACCTAGTGTTAAGACACTCCATTCTCTTTCAACAATTCCGTTCCCCACTTTCCGCCGAATAGAGGCATTGAGTGTTGAGTGGCGGAACTCAACGCCGCGCTTTGCCTTGTTACCAAACCCAAGAAATGAAAATACTAAATTTTACATTTCCTGGAGTGGGAATCGAACCCACAACCTGTCACATTTACAGTCGCACGCTTGTGCTTCTGCGCCACGACAGGCGTTATAAATATAGTTTTGTATTTAAGACAGACACTTTAACGTTTTAAGATTTGCATCTTACGTTCTTATCTTACTCTTAAGATAATCATATTTGACTTCTACATATTCATAATTCTACATTGACGTACAGTATATGAGATAAAGTAAAAATCAAATAATTTTATTCAAAATAAGAAGTTACATGCTTCATTTTTTGAACGTCAAATAATTTACCACCAGATCACTAAATTTAATGCATCAGGTCTGAGAAGAACCTGCACAAGAAACTCAGCGGGACTTTTTTTTCATTCGTCAATGCTTTACAATTGCTAATAAATATTATACCTTTGAAATAGTCTATAATGAAACCCAACGTCTATGCCGCTAATGGTTAGTTACCTAAGTCCATATAAAATGTTTCATTTTAAATATAAATATTTTAAGTACCTAGTCTTTTTTCATAAATTATTGTTTTGTTTCTCGATCACCAGACACAGTTTTTATAGATTTATATAACTTAAGATGTCCTAAGCTAATGTTATGTTGTCGATCCGCTTCATAAAATGATCATTATGAGAATCGTTATAACCAGGAACAGGAAAGTGATCTTAGTGAATAATGACAAGGGATGACCTACTTTTAACTTTCATATTGAATAGTTGATCAGTTAACTTGTTAACTTTCTGGAACAATGTTTATTAATTCATTTATTTTGTGCTATTTTTTTTCTATCTTTGGTATTAAAAATTGTATTTTCGTCAAAGACTGTCTATTATATTATTTATATGTTAAAATATGTAAATATTCCTTCTATATAGGAAAAGTGACTTATTTTATTTTCTTGTTAAAAAAGCTGAATGTAATTTTAATAGAAGGAGACCCCTGAGATCGCTAGACCGCATTTAATAACGACAAGCAACCTGCAAACGATAGAGTGCTCGAATAAATCAACCAAAAACCTTCTTTACAGATTTTCGCGTAATAACAACTCTACTGTGGGCATAACTCCATGATTTATTATATAAAAATAATCGTTATCTGACGTTACTTTAACTTAAGTGGAGAACAATTTTGATATATTGACGATTTAGTGATACTTATACCTTACGTTTTCTTTTCTCGAGACTTGCGAATAGGAAATTATTGTTACCTAACTGTTCGTACTTATATAACATACAAATAGGTAACCTTTTCTCTTCTATTATTCATTTTAAACGAAAGCAACGTCTGTCGTGGCGCAGAGACAAAAACTTGCGACTGTAAACGCGAAAGGTTGTGGGTTCGATCCCCACTCTAGGAAATGGAATATTTCTTTTCCTGGGTTTGGTAACAAGACAAAGCGCGGCGTTGAATTCCGCCACTCATCACGCAATGCCGCAATTCAGCGGAAAATGGGGAACGGAGTGTCTTAACATTAGATTCCCTACCCTGCTATATGCGGGATACAGCGTGCTTAAACGAAAGCAGTGATTTTTTAATGTAATTATTGATGTTTTTATAGGAATGAATCCAAAATCGCAAGTGATTAATGAATATTTTAGATTCATTCCAGACTGAATGCTAGTCGAGGGAATGTTTTTATTTAGAAAATATTCTTCATACCTCCAATGGTATTGGAACCATTGTCCTCGATTAGACATGAGAAAATTGCCTATCGTCGGGAGCATTTATATTTTAAATATACATTACATTTCAATGGTATTATTCAAAATTATATTTATCATAAAAATATTGCGAAAAAAAGGTATTCATATAAATCATATTGGAATTTGAAGCACTTTATTAAAGTAAACGATTATAAAAGAACGTAAACACGTTCACTTATTCAAAAAGTATAAGAAATGTATTATTTTCACGTTTCGTAGCAAGTCGCGGACAATTTGCCATATAATTTATTCCCTTTGAGCTTTGTTTCTTACTGATTTTCTTAGTATTTACTCTTAAGCAAGTAAGCTTGTGAAATATTTATTGTTTTTAATACAACTCTAGCCTTAACTGCCACTTAGTTGAATTTGGTATAATACCTTAAAGAAAAATAACATAATAACATATTTTTTTATATATACAATGAAGTGAAAATAGCTACATTCTTATATTTGTTTCTCGGACTTAAAGCAATATACATCACGTGCACCCAACTACGACGGTTATAATATAATCGAAAGTTCAAATATCAGATCTTTTTACTTCGCAATTTGAAAAGATAATTCAGAAAAATTCCTCCTATAAATCTTATTAGTTATGTGAGAAAACGAATTTATAAAGGTATATTGACCGATCCCTCATTCATGACATCGGTATGATAAAAAGGTCAAACTTCTTGCTCCGATTTTAGTGTAAATTGAGCCGAAATTGTGAACTCCCCTCATACAGTCGTGATGAGGGTCTGGAGCTTTATATTCAATATCGAAGATTTTGCCTGTCTGACAGCTCCCACAATGCCCTCTCATTGGATTTCTTAGCATTAATTAATTCTTAGCTTCATCAGTCTATCATTCAATTATAATTGATATAATCTACGTTATATAATTAAAGAACGGATCACTTTTTGAATATAAATATTAAAATAAATGAACAAATATACAGTTTTATAAATATAGAGTATTGTGGCGGGACAGCGTCTGACGGAAACCTGATTGAATATGGGTTCGATCCCTGCTGGTGGGAATTATATATGAATTATTTATATTTATCCACTGTGATAAGACAAAATGCGGAGTTGAGTTCCGCCACTCAATACGCAATATCAAAATCATGCGGATTTATTAGAAAAAATCAGAATAATCCTTCGAATATTACTGACGCTTATACTCCCATTTACTGTATATGTTAATGTTATTTCTATTAGCAATTAGCTTTTAAGTGCTGTTTTATAGATATCATTTTCATTTAAATGATGAATTTTCATTTAAGTGCAACCTAATATTATTGGAACTGCTATATTCATGGTTTCGCTTATAAAGAAAAACATCCCATCTCTTCCACTCTCATGTAGTCACTCTCTCATATCTAAGAATGTATCGAAGTCCATAAATATTACTTATTTTTCTAAAAAGATTTTTCGCAAGGCATAGGTTATCTGTCATATGACGTAGGACTTATATGTATATCGCCGTGTTTCCAAGGATGAAATGAAGAGAACTTTAAGAACAAAATGTTAAATTTTATCTTAATGAAATTATAATATCAATTCTTTTATATAAACAAAACATTTGATCACAATCGGTAATATTAAAAATATGTGTAAAATTATTTAACAACTTTAGTAAGTTTACGCGTCTTAAACTATAAAATTGAGGAAATGACTCAGGTTAATAAAAACTACATTGATTTTCAGGAACTTTTCCATCGAATACAGCTCTGGTACCACAGATTGCAAGCGATAAACAATATTGGAAGATCCGAGTTCGTTGAACGAGGGTGTTCTCATTTTCATAGCGGGCGCCTACGAGACGGCACGTTGCAACGACGTAATCACTCTATACTACAATGGGTATTGGAATTATAATAAAATAATCAAACTGAAACAACATAAAATACTAGTACACAGTAAATTGGCAAGAAATAAACAAAATCCATGTTTTTTTTATATTTTAAATATATATATGTATGTATGTTTCGACGATATTGTCCCGTGTCAACGTGTTGTCCCGATAGTGCCCGAAGCTAAAAATATTTTTGAAACATTTTTTAGTCAAACAAAATTTTTGATACAAAATCGGTATAGGTAATTTACCTCCGTATAACTACTTTGATATTCGAAAAAGCAACTTCAAAGTTGATTACTTTTTTAATAGCGTAGCGTTATTTGAAGTGATTGTACATTTATTTATTCATCTGATTGATTTTATCATAAACGTCATCTAATATTTTAGGTACCTTCCTTAAGTACAGTTTATCTGAAAAACGATATAAGGCTTATTCTAAATATTTGAATCTTATTATTTCCTTACACACAAGAATTTGATCAAAAAATAAAATAAGGAAAACAGGTATATAAATAATTGAATTTTTATATTATAAAATATGGCGTCCTAATTATTTAAAAACGTCAAAAATAGCAAGTCCTACATAAAAAGTGATGGAAAAATCATAGAGTCTACTGTGAACAACTATACGGAACAACCATAATGTCTAAATTCATTATGGTACATACGTCATAAGGTTAAAATATAACGAATATTTTTACATATAGGTACATCTACTTCCAGATGTTTTATTATTAATAAAAAACATCGTAATTTCTTTGAAAATGTAATAAAAATCATTAACATATAACAAACATACAGGAAGATAGGCGCCGTCTCGTCTAGCCAGGACGCACGTTGCAATAAAAGACACTTAAACTCGGTCAATGATACAATGCGCGTCTAAATTGCTTTTCAGCGGTAGAAAATTAACGTTGTACACTAAAAATTAATTGAATTGTTGTTTTCCCATAAAAGTACTGATGAAATTTGAAATTTAATATTTTATTAATCATTTATAATAACTAGTGTCCCCGTAAATGCGTTAACAACGCATTGCGTAATGACGTATACTTACGTAGTGTAGGTAACATATATTTTGTTAATTTAATATACTTTTTATGCATTATTTTAAAAAAATGTTAGCATTCTGCTCTCCTTTTCTCTATAAACTATAAGTGTGCCAAATTTCATGCTACTCCGTCCGCGTAATTTTCGTAAAGTTGGATCTAATGTTTTTGCTTCACGCATTTATATATAGATATATATATTACTTTTTATCTAATAACCAATATATATTATAAGCCTTATCACTTGGATTTAACTAAGTAATTAATTTAGTTTGATTGTAAAAGCGATTGGATGTGGATCTCATGCTGATCCGATAGTATTTAGAGGGATTATAATTAAAGTATTTTACTTTCGAGTTAAATTTGTCAGCCAGCACGTGATGTTTTGGTTTCAGGAAAAAACTGGAGAATGAAGATGTTCAATTAAATTTCACTTCCTACCTGTATTATTACTACCTGCATTATGAATAAATCTACTGTCCATGCCATGTTAGCCAAAGCTTGCCAAAGATATTAAAGAAACGTTTAGATCCCGACTTTTGCCCATACATGCATACATACGAGTACTTTCTTTTTTTTTTCTCCGTGAGGGTTTTCTCAGTTGTGGGTAACCACACGCTGGGAAGTGCTATGCGGTTTATGTTAAACTCATGATTAACATCCTACTCACTAAAACCCCACGATGGTCCATCAATCTGCATCTTCCGAGACCATGGGTCATTATCATACTCTACCACAACCTCGAAGCAATACGAGTAAGTTCTATTACATATTCTATGCTTTTCATAGGCTTACCATATTTGTCCTTTTACCCCTTACATATTTTTTGCATCTGAATTTTTATTTCTATTTCTTATAACATTTCATAGACATATGAAATGTCATAAAAGTGTTTAAATACGAGTAGGTGTTAATATAGTTTCCAACGCTACCGCTCGTGTAGTATATTCAGCTACATTAGTACAAAACGTATACCAATCCAGTGATTATTTCCCAAAAGTTTCAAAATTAGAAACATGTGATTGCACTAACTACTCAAAGAACTAAAGTTTGAAGAGTTTTGCGAAAGTTTGCCACATTTCGTTTTAATGTTCATACTTGTTTTGCCTTAATGAGGTTAACGGTGATGGATAAAATGGTGACTCAGCGTTACAGTTTCGTTAATGGCGAATATAGGATACTGATTTTATACTTTATATATTTTTAAATAGTATGTGTATTTATTTTGTATATTAATTTAAGGATATTTTAAATAAAAATAAATTTGTTTGAAGCGCCATAATTAGAGAAATCAACTGAACTAAATAGAAATTTATGAAATATAAAAGGAAAATCATGATTTAATTAGAAATTCACGCGAATTTAATTGCGTATTATGTGCTTTACCATGTTGTAAGTGAATTTCTATTCTTTTTGATATTTTGGAAACATTAAAATTTAATATAAAAATAACTACGAGTTCCAATTACGCTTTATTAAAATTTTTAAGCTTCATACTAATAGTTACTCTTCTAATTTTTTTGTACATATGAAACGAAGTAATAAGTAAATAGTTCTACAAAAGCCTGACAAAAACATTTCGACGATTCATGTGTCTAAGAAAATTATCTTAGGGAGAACCAACTTGAGCTATTATTTAATGAGATCTACACAGAATCTATGTAATTAATCACACGTCTAGTATCTGTTGTTGGCGAAACGAAGATGACGTAGCTTTTTCGCACAATAGCAAGAAACTTTGGACTTTGCCCTCGTTGTGGGGGATTGTAACGTAATCCTAATAATATTATAAGTTTCGCGAACCCATTTTTTTTGTTCAATCCGAAGAATATTAATATATGAGGAAATGATTTTGATAAAAGTAGCTATTGGATACAGTTTAATATATAATAATTTGGTTTTTTTTTTTTTTTTTTTTTTTTATATATTTAAATTGTAATAACAATAAAAATATATTTATATGATACACACAGATAATAATCACACCATTAACGAGATAATAATCTCAGCCTATAGAACCTAATACTTATACTAAAACAAAATTAGGTTATGATATAATATAATAACTATCAATATTTTAGAATCTGATTAATTAAAAAAAATATGCAAAAAGCAAAGCCTCCCTCGAATCGGAATCGAACCCACATCCAATCGCGTTTACATACAGACGTCCCACTGCGCCACGATAGCCTCAATACTAAAATACTGATAGATTAAAGCTATTCTATTATTATAATTAGTTATCACCATTAGCAACTTCAAAATGGAAAAAAATGGGAAGATTAACATGTCGTTTCAATGGTTTTGACAGTGAGTGATGGACGTATATAACTTACTTGTTTTCAGAAATATGTGTTATTCTGAATTTTTAATATATTGGATTTAGTCACGATGTAATGAAAAGTACTTATTGTATATTAAAATAAAGCATATAAGTTAAAGTATCACGCAAATTTTAGTTTTCTACGGCCAGTAGTTTCGATGTTGTCTATTACATAGTTACTCAATTAGTATGGGAAATGTTATATATATAAATTATTGCGATATCTAGAAAGTAGCACTATTTAACAGATTGTTACTTAGTAGTAATTATTTCAAATAATTTTATTTTAAAACATATTATAAAGAGCTGAATGGCTATTGTACATATAGTGTATGTTGTATGATGATGAGTGCCGTTTCAGAAATTTTAAAACGTTTCCATTTTTCGTTTTGTTGAACCAAGTACGGCATTAAATTCCGCCACAAAGTATGAAGTCACTAGATTTGTCCTGCAAATTCAACATGATGTAGAATGTCCAAGTATAAAAAAGAAATTGAACTGAATATATGAACATTAAAAAAGCCCGAAAGCAGAACGCATATTTACTTGAAAACTACCGTTCTACTTAGTGAATATTTTGCATAGGTTCTTCAATTAAATTACTAAGAGATAAATTCACAGAAATATTTTCATATTCACTTTAATAAAATTTAACGCTCTTTGCGCATTTCTCATAAAAATGAACTGCACTGTATTCATGCTAAGTTAAAGTCTTAAGATATTTGATTTAATAATAAATTCGAAGAATAAGAAATTATTTTAAATTATCATTTTTTTTTAACTTCACGCTGTATTCCACATATAGCAGGGTAGGCAGAGGGAACCTGAGAACCTAGTGTTAAAACACGTTCTCTTTCAACAGTTCCGTTCCCCAATTTCCTCCAGATTGGGACATTGCGTGCTGAGTGGCGGAATTCAACGCTGCGCTTTGCCTTGTTACCAAATTATCATTAAAGATTGAATTTCACAATTATTAAATGGCCCTCTTGGGACAGTATCTGACTGTAAACGTGATTGGTCGTAGGTTTGATTCTCACTTAGGGGAATTATAATGTTTTGATTATTTTCATTTCTATGTTCTGGTAAGACCAAGCGAATAAGCAGTTAAGTCCACCTGACACGCAACTTGGGTGGAAAACGGTGAACAGTCATCAGGTCTTTGACCACTACTATGCGGGATAAAGTGTGAGGCGTCTAATATTCACAATGATTCGTAAAATTAAATTTTTCTCGTAAAATTGTGTACTGAAATAGATAACCCAACAGCATATCCAACTAGCGTCCAATTTATGTTCTTAAGCATAGGTTGCATGACGTAAACATCCGGAATAATACTGTTGCGAGCCATACCGAACAAACCTGTCAATAGTAAGCTAATTCTAAATCTATACGGTCTCCATTCAAATCGTGATTCGGCATCCAATTTACATAGAAATACATAACTCCTTCGAATCGTGTGATTTATGCTTTAGTTATTCATGGTCTTTGATCTCGTATATTTTGAATGCATTACTTTGTATTATGTTACACTATGTTTTGGCTAATGTAATCTTTTGTTTATGGCTGTTCGCTACTAATATTAAAATTGAAGACAATATAATACAACAATTTTGTTTTATACTTTTTATTTTCTAAAGAATTTTCTTATATATTTAGTTCAGTTCTTGAATTATGGCTCATTTATACAATAAGGTATTTTACAAACTTATGATGTGGCCATGTATGGTTGGAACACGAAGCTAAAATACAGAGTCAAGAAACACTATCTCCACATGTAGTATATTTATTATAGAAATATATATATGTATGTATATATTTATGTATATTTGTATGTATATATTATATGTATGTATTCATTCATTCATACTATTATATTGGAATATATGTATGTATGTAGGACTAACAGTATGTTAGGTTGATTTATTTATTTAGTTATATCCGTTATATTTTTTGCACCGCATTATGCCCGCTTTTATCTGTAGATCCTTTCAGTTAGGTTGCCTGGAAGAGATCACTTTTGGTGATAAGGCCACCTTTGTGCATTTGTTATATTATTTAAGATTTTTTCTTTTTGTATAATTTCAAGTGTGCAATAAAGTTTTCCTATCTATCTATCTATCTATCTAAAATTTATTACAATTTTTTTTAAATTGAATAACATAAATACGTTTCTACGGTAACAACAAAATTAGAAATTAATTAAAAAACTAAGTAATAACTAAGTTTTTAATTCTATCGATCTTTCATACTTGAAATATACATAAGTAGGTCATCGCTGCAGTAGCTCCAGCGTTACTCTTGCATAAATTTCATCTTACTTCATGAAGGACTGAGTTTCTTTCGATTAATGGTTAAAAGGAATTCCAGTAATTCCTTTTACTATAGCTCTAGATAAGTGATCCTTAAACCAGTTGTAATGGATATTTTTTCTCTTAACCGACAGGAAAATGTTGAATAAAAATTTAGTTTCATATTCTATGCTATTTTTTACCCGACTGTCAGAGAGTTATGTTTTTCGCGCGTATCATGTATGTTTGTATTCTTTATTACCTCATATCTTCCAAACCCCTGGACCGAATTATATAATTAAGGTGATGTTAGACATATATTGATACTCCAAGTGTTCTTTGATATGTGACGTCACTCTTATTTCAATATGGCGCCTTCTAGACGCAATTACGTCATGAAAAAACAAAAAAAACATTGATGGGTACCGTGTGAGGTATCAAATGGAAAGACTTAATTAATGTCAAAAATATAACACATAACTAGCTTTTGTAGGCTACTTTATTTGTATTTGCTTCCTAAATTTGAAGAATTGGTTCAGTCGGGTTTTTTGTTTTTGTATAATTATGTGTGTTACTAATAAAATTTATTTGTGTGTTTATTTTCATATCTTTCGTTATTCATGACAAAGTATTAAGGACATTCAAAAATTCTTCTTTTTACATTTAGGGTACAAATAATCATGTATATATTACAACTTCTGCATTATATTAAACACACTCATTTCAGATATGTTGACGTCAATTCCGTTACGATGACGCGTAACCCAATAAGCAGTCGTTTCAATGGTAAAGAATATTTCATTAACAGCATGTCCTAAAAGCGAATCAGGCCACGAATCTCGTGAACAATAAGATAATGTTGCAAATTTAGGCTCTACTTAACACCCCAGGCCTTTTTCTCGCTTAATTGTAAGTGGCAGTTACATTTAGCCTCGTGGCCCGCTTCCTTTCCTTATTACTTAAATTTCACGTAATATTTGTTTGTTAAATAAATAAATATCACAGTGGGTTTACATTTCAAGACATTCATATTTCTATACTATGAGTTTAACATCCAAATATTGCCTAGAAAAGATTGCTTGTATGTACGTAACTTTTAATATTGTGGGATGCAATAACGGACATATCAACTTGTACACTTGGCCATATGTTATAATATATCACACATAATGCTGGTGAGTCTATATGTTCTCCCATGATATGATCTAGAATTTTTAAATGGTTAAAACATTCATATATTCTCCACTTCCAACATATTTTAAAGAAAATACGTGCTATTTAAAGGAAAGTTACCTTGCACAATGTCTCACAGACATATCTCGGACAGAAAAACTATAACATCAATGCGTAAAGACATACTTCGAACGTTTTTTACGAAAGTTTCTCGGACGGTAAAGAGATGAGTATGAAGTTTGATATAAATACTTTGATTTAAAATTGAGAAAAAGTATAGAATACCAAATGTTTTTGTAATATGCATTAGAATTACAATAATATAAATAAAATATAAATATAAATAAAATATAAATATAAATAAAATATAAATATAAATAAAATATAAATATAAATAAAATATAAATATATAAATAATAAAAATTTAAGTATTTTAAGATTTTCGCAATATTTCTTAAATAGCAAAGCTGAAAACATTGTGACATATAACTGATGCCTACTATGGAAAATCTAGAAAAAGCTTGAAAACTCTTAGGTCTGCTCCGGCATATTTTCTGCGCTGTATATTTAGAAAAAAGGAAAAATTAGCGCTTCTATTACAGATAATTCAGTTCAACTTGAAATTCAGTGAATATGAGTTTTTATACAAACTTATTTTAAGAGAATGTCCCAAAATTTCACTTATAAAGGGAATACCTATGACATAATACTTTAGTAGTACAATACGCGTAAATTTATATTAATCTCATATATATATATCTATACAATTTTCAAATCTTTTTTTAATAATTTTAAGATATTATCATAGAAATATCCATCTAATCAAGATATTATAGAAAATGTAAATTTTCCTTAGATTAGTAGAGGTCATCGTAGTGAAATTGGACGGCATTTGACGTCTGACAGTTGTGGGTTCCATCTCGGTCGTGAAAATAATTATATTTTTTTTATTATTTTTTAAGGCTAAGCGCGGTGTTTACGTTATGAATAACGTACACACCGCGTTATTACTATTATTGAAATATTAAGTGTCTGCAGAAAACGCAAAATGGAGAATCTTGACACTAGATTCTTATTAATCATTTTCTACGTCTACATTTTAGCGATATATATTGAAGTTATGTATAAGGACAGAAAGTTTTTTTTTAGCTTCACGCTATATCCCGCATATTGCAGGGAACCTAAGAACCTAGTGATAAGACACTCCGTTCCCCACTTTCCGCCGAATTGAGGCATTGCGTGCTGAGTGACGGAACTCAACGCCGCGCTTTGCTTTGTTACCAAACCCAGGGAATGTAAATACTAAACTTCTACATTTCCTGGAGTGGGAATCAAATCCACAACCTATCGCCTTTACACTCACTCACACACACACTCTGCGCCACGACAGGCGTCAAAAAAATATCTCAAAAATAAAAACTTGTTACTCAACTACTAACCCTAACTTTACTTTAAGTAATTAATATAAAACGCTTTTGTATTAGCAAATTGAAAATTTTATCTAAAAACTAATTCCATTACAACAACTTTGGCTATACGATAAAAGCAAGTGAGTACTTATACATTTTCGCCATGCTTGTATTGTAAGGCCTAATGGAATAAATCAGCAGACCATAAGATGAAACTTATTAATTAACACAAAGCTTGATGTGAATTTTATTTATAATATTTTTACCAACTTCAAAAAAGGAGGAGGTTCTCAATATAATTGAATTCTTTAATAAGTTATGCCTACATACATACATACATAGCTTTACGCTGTATCTCGCATATAGCAGGGTAGGCAGAGGGAACCTTGTGTTAAGACACTCCGTTCCCCACATTCCGCCGAATTGAGGCATTGCGTGCTGAGTGGCAGAGCTTGTTACCAAACCAATAAGTTATGCGGTAGGATAACTTTTTACTAAGTGAACCTATTTTGCTTTAGTTCAGGTCTGACAAGTAGTTTTTGAATTATACGTAAAAAATATTCTTTTAAGTGCATTTTACTTAAAGCCGGTTTTTTTCCGGTAAAAGATTTTACTCCGGTAATGATGAAATATTTTTAGTTATTGCATTTCTTGTTTTTTAACATTTAAATATTATTATAAAAGAGGCCTAAATAAATGAATCAGTAAATGAGCCGTTGATTTTGAAAGTGAGACAACTCCATTTTGTAAAACAAATTATTAAAGCTGAATCTTAGTACAAATTAACATAATTTTATGCTTTTTTTTTAACTTCACGCTGTATCCCGCATATAGCAGGGTAGGCAGAAGGAACCTGGGAACCTAGTGTTAAGACACTCCGTTCTCTTACAACAATTCTGTTCCCCACTTTCCGCGGAATTGAGGCATTGCGTGCTTTATGTTTTTAATAAAAAAAAGCAATAACATAAAATGGAGTTATCTCACTTTTAAAATCAACGGCTCAAACAATACTAAACTTTAATGAAATCATAATATTGCTAATATAGTCATATTTACATACATACTAAAGTATTACCCGCATTGATTTCAAAATTTCCAGTTAACTTGCTAATATTTGACGCCATATCGCCTAAATTACATTACCGAATACATTATGCTTATTTGGTGCTCAATGCTTAAATTAAATGTTATTAATTAACATATAAGTTAGCTTTTATTGTTCAGTTAATATTATTTAATATGAAGTAATGTTATACATTTATCTCATTAATATGAAATTGTAAGTCGTAGAAGGGACTCTCTGACTACTTTGTTAGACGAGAAAAGCGTGAAGCTGTAAAAGAAATTAAATTATAGGCAAATAGTTTGTTACCGTCGCGGTCACGATCAACTTAACACAATATTAACATAATCATTTTAAAATAATTACACAAGATTCATTTTTAGAAAACGTATAAAACTCAACACGCAATGCCTCAATTTGGCGGAAAGTGGGGAACGGAAATGTTGAAAGATAATGGAGTGTCTTTACACTAGGTTCTCTGGTTCCCTCTGCCTACCCCGCTAAATGCGGGATACAGCGTGAAGTTAAAAAAAAAAGTATAAAACTTTGAACGCAGCGGGACTCGAACTCGCGCCTCTTGGAAACCGTTCAAACGCTCTGACTGCTCAGCCATGCGTTCTAAGTCGATTTTTTATGCGTTTATTATAACTTATTTTTGATGTTAGTATCTCTGTAAAGAGGTTTTTACGAATTTCTGCTACCCAAAGACCCTATTACCCTAATTATTTTATATATATTACCCTGTTTATTATTAATTATTATCAATAATTTTAATGTTAATAAAACACATTATAAAAAATCTTTTCGTTTCCTAAGTGTGTGATTGACACTTTTAATTATCAAAAATATGCAAAATTCATTTTATTTCTTTCTTAAGAAAAAAGACATCCCAAAGAAAAAAATAAAAATAAATGTATATCGAGTAGTATATTTATAAATCAGTATTTACATTCAAGTCACATAAATTCAGTATAACATAATGTCAGTGTGATATGCTTTCACGTTTTAACGCTTCAACGCATCAACCGATCGTCGTAAAATAAGGGACGAGAATAGTTTGCGATGCAAAAGTAGATATGAGCTTTTTATAACCACATAGAAAGCGGAAATTAAAGCATTTATAACTTTGATTTAGAAATTATGTACTTCTACATAGATAGTATTAGACCACCCTTTACAATCATTAAATTGAAATCTCTCTTAAAAATATGAAATTCTCGCTATTACAACAATTTAAAATTTGTAAAATATTTAGTATCAAAATATTATATAACGGCTGTCATTGCGCAGAGCCACAAGTGTGCGACTGTAAACGCGACAGGTCGTGGGTTCGATTCCCACTCCAGGAAATGGAATTTTTCATTTCCTGGGTTTGGTAACAAGGCAAAGCGCGTCGTTGAGTCCCGCGACTCAGCACGCAATGCCTCAATTTAGCGGAAAGTGGGGAGCGGAGTGTCTTAATACTAGGTTCTCGTGTTCGCTCTGCCTACCCTGCTATATGCGAGACACAGCGTGAAGCTATTATATATCTATTATATATCTATATATATATTTTACACACATAAGACTTTTAGCAATATTTATCTTATTATTGAGGTCTGACATTTGACGTCTCGGTGGATCTGTTACAGCACTAGTCATAAATAATATCGTTAATAGTAAAACACCCATATACCTCACACCGCAAATTGACAAATAGGAGACTTTTATTTTTTCTTAATTCATGTACCTCGAGTGATAAAGGGAGACGGCAGAAGTCTCAAAAGGGATTAAAACATAAAATTATGTTGTACCGTTATGACAAGGCATTAAGTAAGGTTCATTTTAGCTTCATTGTACTTTGTACCTAATTGTTTAATTTATGTTATATGTGATTAATGCATTGATAAAAAAATTGTATTACTTTTATAAGATAGTTCGGATGGAGTCGCATCCCACAAGAGGGGTATTTAAAATATTTTTATTTCCATAATCTGGTTAGACTAAGAGCGACATTAGTAACCACCACTCATAATACCATATTACTAAATTCTTTATTTATTGAAAATCACTTTTTTAGATATAGTTTGTTATAATGCATACAAAATCTATTTGTATTCCTTGAATAATATAGTATACTGAGCTGGGTACTTGCAAATTTTACAGAATGTGAATTTCGATGAATGCATAATATATAAACAAATTAAAATTAAAAATTAAAACCGTACAGTAAGAGCTCCACCGAAGTCACACTCGAACAATATCTTTTGCTTATTATTTTTGTTAAATATTAATCAACTTACGATACAACGTTCGTCTTCTAAGAAAATGTTTTATATAATCTATTATTAGTACACAAAGTAAAAGTATAGACAATATTAAAGTTTGTAAAGCCACGCCGGTGGCCTTAATAAGAGCCTAAAAGAAGTTTCACTTGATCCCAGCTTTAACTATCATTTTCGCTTCGAATATTTAGGTTAAAGAAAATATTGAAAGATAAATTGGAAAATAAATTGTTCATCACTATGGATATTCGGTAAATATTGATAAAAATTTAAAAATTGATATTTTGGTATGAAAAAACTCTACTATTACTAGTAGAGTCCCGTTAAACACTGACTTTTTGCTCTATGTCAACGTCCTATGTACATTGGTACAAGATTTTTTTTTTTTTTTATGGATAACTGATGGCAAACGAGCAGAAGGACCACCTGATGGTAAGTGGTTACCTTCGCCCATGAACATCTACAACACCAGAGGCGTTGTAGATGCGTTGCCAACCTAGAGGATACAAATGGAAGGGGAGGACAATGTAGTAGTCCGCTATCGGAACCACTACATTTTAGGGAAAGGATGGGTGGGATAGGGGAAAACCTGGCTTACATGCCATCGAACCGGAACACATCATAAGATATTTGGCGGTTCGTCTTTGACATGATAGTGGTCGCGAGCCAGACGGAGGACGAACCTCCTACCACCAAACATACAACTTTACAGAAGAGCGAATTACAGGTACTTAAGATTGTAATTTTGTCATTGATAAAATGAACTATCTCCGCACTACATATAATCATAGAGATGTACTAGCTGTGCCCGTGACTTCGTCCGCATGATTTTTTTTTATATTAAGCTAAAGTTATGATATTAGAAGATATTTGTAAAATAAAAGTAGCTTAAGTTACTTCTTATTACGTCAGCTACCCGCCAGTAATGTTCCGTTAAAATCGGCCCAGCCATTTCAGATATCGGAACCGACGAACCGAAAGCCGGAACCGACAGATATACAAAAATTGAAAAAAAGGCTATTTTGTATATATACCGTAGATATATTCATATGCATGTAATAAAAAGCGGTTATTTTAATATTATAAACAGATATTCCAATTTTATTTGTTTGAAATTTTATTTGTATCCATGCGAACCAAGTTCTGAGCACTAGCTACTAGTGCTAGCTTAATTGTAAAACTCTTAGTTATAAATACGTAGTCTATTACATCGACACGTACTTTTAAATTAAATCTATATAAAGACTTGTATTTAATTTTGATATTTAAAGCCAAAGCCTATTAGTACTACAGATATTAAGGTCACAAGGGCACGTTGCGTGAAATGAGATTCGATTACGAAATTCTGCTTAACTAAGCATTCCTCCCTACTGCAAATGAAAATATAAAATACTCTAATGGAATAAAAAGAAATAGAGAAAAAAATATATATTTAGATCAACCAGATTATGAAACCATAAAATTTTTAATTCACAATAAATTGATCAATATTCTCAAAATGCTTCAAATGTAATGTAATTGTTATTTTACAAATCTTATAAAATCTCTTTTTAATTTCTATATATTTTTTTAATTTTTAATCAAGGATAATATTATCCCACTCCAGGAAATGTAAAAGTTTATTATTTTCATTTCCTGGGTTTGGTAACAAGGCGAAGCGCGGCGATGAGTTCTGGCACTCAGCACGCAACGCCTCAACTCGGCGGAAAGTGGGAAACGGAGTGTCTTAACACTAAGTTCTAAGGTTTCCTCTGCCTACCCTGCTATATGCAGGATACAGCTTGAAGCTAAAAAAATATAAAAAATAAATAAAAAGACAGATAATATTATTTTTAGATTTTTTCTTTCTTCGGGTTCTTTCTTCAATTGATGTTCAATTAAAAATGTGATGGGAAATTGAATTTAGCCGACGAATTTAATAGAGCACTTACTTTTCAATTTAGTTGTACCCAATTTCGTCATTAGCTCAAACAGTGCGTGTAAATACTGGCCTGACATTTAATTAAGCAAACTGTGGACCGCTGATTACTTGATTAACGTTACAGTGTTTCTCTTAAAACACGATGAAAGTTCAGTATTATCTTAGTAAAAAAATCTAATTTTGGTTATCTTCGGAATTTAGTTTATTAGATATTAATGTAATAAAACTATTTTCAGTTAATGAGAAGTTAAGAAAAGTATAGATATAGATATAGATATAGATATAGATATAGATATAGATATAG
>JAKGSA010000151.1:51093-93581 GCA_033558755.1 Philaethria dido
TATTTATTAAGACCGACTACGTCGTGAAAAAGTCGAGTAACCAGCTCGATATAATATTAATATAATATATAAGATATAGATATAGATATAGATATAGATATAGATATATAATATATAAGTATATAGTGATATAAGTATAGATATAGATATAGAAGTATAGATATAGTATTTCTATATAAAAAATGAAAAGAAATATTTTTTTTATGATGCTGCTTATCTATTTCAAATAAAATCCGTTTATGATTGAAATTATCGACTTTTTAACAGCACTCGCTTAGAATGTTATCGTAGTAATGTATGGTTTAGATAATAATAAATTTTAGCGAAAATTAAAAAATAATAGCTTTATAAATATAGAAAGACCGTAAATAAATTAAAAATGGTAAACTTAGACAGATTACCACATATAAAGTAAGCCAGACTATTATAACTTTATAATAACAATAGAAACTTTGTACTGCAACGCTGAGCTCAAGAAAGGAACTCTCTTGTCCTTGGGATTAGAACCCTCTTACGGCCTGCTTGGTCTAGGTGTGCGCTTGGCTTTGGTTCAGCGTTCCTCAAAACGGTCACGTCGTGCCGTGGAAGTCAATAAGAACATAATATTATTAGAATCTAAATATATTACTTAATATGTACATTAATTCAAATAAATACACAAAATGTATACAAAACCAGAAACGGACGGATATCTTAAGAAAACGCAGTGTCGTAACACTAGGTTCTCAAGTTCCCTCTACCTACCCTACTATGGGCGTGAAGTTAAAAGTAACATTTTTTTTTAACTTCACGCCGTAACTCGCATATAGCAGGGTAGGCAGAGGGAATCAAAGAACCTAGTGTTAAGACACTCCATTCTCTTTCAACAATTCCGTTCCCCACATTCCGCCGAATTAAGGCACTGCGTGTGTGTGACGGAAAATAATCCCTTTATATATTTTTATTAACGTTCATTACGTTTTTACAACCGGTTTATTTACTTTGAGTATAGTTTTATGACATCATTACTTGCGAAAACTAATTCCTTCTATGTAGGCCACAATCTATAAAGATTAAAATTAGAATCTGTGTTAAAGGTAAACAACCTGAGTATTTAAGCTGAACATATGCCGGAAGTTGACATAAAATTATTACATGCGGAAACGGTGGCTCTGTTACATAACTATTTGTACGTAGACGTTTCCGTGACACGCTCCGCCAAAACACGCTAAGAATTTTTCAATTGAAATTTCTCTTCGTTTCGCCGAAAAGTTTCTACAAAAAGCTTTTTTTATATTAAGTATAGAGAGCAGAATATAGGAATGTAAAAAGACTAATAATATATGCTTACTGATAATTAAATATATATTAATGACATACAAACTTGACTTCTAGTAAATTTGTTCGTTTGTTGTACTTTTTAAATAATAGTGAAATTCTTTAGTTGGCATCGCATAAATTAAACATATAGATGAATATCTGTAATAAGAAATATTTATTTTATTTTGGCGCAGTGAGACAAGGTCTGCCTATAAACAGGACTGGTTGTGGGTTCGGTTCCCACTCGGGGCAGTGATTATGATTAAACTATTTTCATTTTTTCGTTCTAGTAAGACAAAGCGCGGCATAAAGTCTTCCGCCATTTAACATGCAATATCTCAAATTCGGCCGGAATGTCTTGACATTAGGTTCACTATGACTAAGCGGGATAAAGCATGGAGCTGCTAATAAAAAAAAAAATATTTATTTCGCTTAGGTATTAAATTAAAAAAAAAAACATTAGATTAGACAGGCGTTGTGGAGCGAGGCCAGTTGTGCCGCAGGGGCACAACCATGCGACTGTAAACGCGAAGGGCTGGGATTCGATTTCTACTCCAAGAAATTAAGATATTTAATATTTATAATAATTAATATTTAGTATTTATATTTCCTCGCTCTGATAACAAGAAGGCAAGTAGCTAATTTTAAGTAAACAGAATATCTTAACATTAAAAAAAAACAATAGTAAAAAATTACATCCAAACAAATGAGAGAATAAGCGAAGTATGTAAAGATAAAAAAATATATACATATAAAATTTTCTGTAATAGTAAACAAAATTTCTTAAAATGGTTGTTTTACTAAATAAATTTCAAATTTAGTATAGCCGCATATATTACAGATAATTGGTATCTGAGCGTCACTAACATGCCTATCAACGGAATCACATCGCATTATCTTGTCCCCCAGTTCACAATATTTGCTGTTTTTATTACAATTAGTACATTACAATTAGTAGAAATAATACAAATTGTTTTATCGCAGGTCATCGTAGAGTCGGCTGGTAGATACGCGCGCTTCCTGGCCAGCTGTGGCTGATAGCCGGCAAAATGCCTTATCGCACCCTCTTCGCTGTAACTTCTGGACTTATCAGTCGTGGACGGAGCCCGCTAGCATCCCGACCTAACCGTTAGACTATGCTATAGCAAATAATGAGTGATTATTTAAAATGGGTGATCTGTTGCCGAGTATACCGAAGAGTACGTTGGCCAGTGAGATAGACGGTCATAATTGGAGTGTCGGTCTAGATACGTACAACACTGATGAGGAGCTTGCCGCTGTTGAACTTTTCAAGGACTATCCAGAAGGTCTCTTGCGCTTTGCGTCTGTTTGCTGCGTACTGTTTATGCTCGTGGGAATCCCTGGAAACTTAATCACAATTGTTGCTTTGGCGAGGTGTAAAAAGGTAAGACTGTTTTTAAATAATATATTAACATAGTAATTGAGGTAGTTTTATGATAATGGATATTTCTGATACGATTTCCATATATATTAATTCTGACCCTTTTTTTTATTCATAAGAATGTATGTTATGATGTAACGGCTTTTAGGGTTTAAGGTAAATAATTGACAAATTATTACTATGAAAGATGAAAATGATGAAAAAATAATAAATTTACAAACGTAAATATTTATTTATTATATTCAAATTGTTGAAGAACTCCATTTTATCATATAAACCATAATAGGATTACTTGGGTTATCGTCCCATATTCAGTATGCATAACTAAACTTTAAGGACAAAATCTATCTAATCTTATTTATTATATTTTCATATAAGAACGATATCAACTCTTAAGAATATAAGATTTTTTTTATTTCATGTTAGCTTTATCGTCTATATGCAGATATCTTTAAATTATAATTCTATACTCATTTTTTATATACTCAGTCATAAGGTATAGCCAACTCATGCTTTGTCTTCCATAGCCGGGTAATCGATTGAATTTATGAATACAGTAATAATATGTTATAGTTATAGCTCAGTTTAAACTAGTTGAAACATACCTATGAAGGTATGAAATTCAAATCCTATACGGCGGAACATTTTTATACACGACATAGCAATTTTCCACATGTGCTTGGATAAAATGCATTGTCTAGTCTGCAACTAAACATACAATGTCTGTAACAGGCCGAAAATAAAGAACAAAAATTATTTTGATGTAGACGTAATAATATCAACATATGCAAACAATTTTTTTTTGACTTCACGCTGTATCCCGCATATAACGGGGTAGGCAGAGGGAACCAGAGAACTTAGTGTTAAGACACTCCATTCTCTTTCAACATTTCCGTTCCCCACTTTCCGCCAAATTGAACCAATGCGTGTTGAGTGGCGGAACTCAACGCCGCGCATTTTTATTTTTTTGCAAACAAATTAATAATTTAAATCGTGTTATTATAATGTATTCCTACTATATATTTTTTTTATTCAAATCTTTCTACAAAGATATAAGCAATGAAAGTTGAAACAACTGTATAAGAATTCCAACTTAGTTCGATAAAAACTTATTTCGTAAGATTGGCTAGAGTTCTGGGACGGATTTCAAAAGGCGATTCAAATCTTGCTACGGTCATTATCTCTTACAGATTTTCAGTATGTTTTCTAGAGGAGACCGACATTTTATTCATGTTTACATATAGCTAGTAAAAGATTAAGACGACTTAGACAGACGGAGTACAACTTAGAATTAATTTATCTGTGAGTTAATCTACTACTTTTTTCTTTTCTTTTTAAACATTTTATCGAGGCCTTTGAGATATTTAATTTTATATACTTAAGCCATCGTGGCGCAATAGGGTGTCAGCTTGTAGAAGCTATCGGGCTGTGGGTTCGATTCCCATTCGAGGAAAAAATTATATTTAAGTTATTTTCATTTCTCCGCTCTGGCAAAATAAAGCATAGGGTCTTTCACTCAACTTAGCGTGATAAAGCTTTAAGCTGCAAATATTACAATCTTTTTTTTTATGTTAAGACTTACTAGTAATATTAAAAAGATCTATTAAAAATAATCTTTTAAAATGTCAACATTTTATATACCATAAAATAAACATTTCACAATTGTCCGTCACATCAAAGATACGACGGTAAAAAACAAGTCAGTACTTAAAAATATTTTATCAAAAAGATAACAAAAGAAATAGTTTAAAACAACCATAATAGAAATGACTGACATGTTAAGCGTAAATTTTTAAAAAGTATTATTAAATCTTAGACAGTTTAGTTTTTGATTTACATACAGAGCTTAGCTTCACGCTGTATCCCGCATATAGCAGGTTAGGCAGAGGGAACCTAGTGTTCCCCACTTTCCGCCGAATTGAGGCTTTGCGTGCTGAGTGGCGGAACTCAACGCCGCGCTTTTGCCTTTTTACCAAACCCAAGAAATGAAAATACAAAATTTTACATTTCCTGGAGTGGGAATTGAACCCACAACCTGTCGCGTTTAAAGTGGGAACGGAATTGTTGAAAGAGAATGGAGCGTCTTAACACTAAGTTCTCTGGTTCCCTCTGCCTACCCTGCTATATGGGGGTTACAGCGTGAAGTTAAAAAAAAATTAAACTTTTTTCACTTAAGTGAAATATAATAAATTTAAATTATTTCTCAAGATCGACTGATTAAAGTAAATTGAATTTGATTATAAAGAAGATCTATTGCAGTAATCACTTTGTTAACTAAATAATCTCAATATGATGTCGTATTTTATACATTATTACATTAAAGTTTCAATGAAGGGAATTAAAAATATATTGTAGTATGCTATTATTTCATTATCTGAAAATATTATTAACACCTATCGTGGCGCAGAGGCACAAGCGTGCGACTGTAAACGCAACAGGTTGTGGGTTGATTTCCACTCCAGGAAATGTACAAGTTTAGTATTTTCATTTCCTGGGTTTGGTAACAAGGCAAAGCGCGGCGTTGAGTTCCGCCACTCAGCACGCAAAGCCTCAATTCGGCGGAAAGTGGGGAACGGAGTGTCTTAACACTAGGTTCTCAGGTTCCTTCTGCCTACCCTGCTATACGCGGGTAAGTTTAAAAAAAAACTTAAAATATTATAAACTATATATTAGAGGAGGCTAAGCTCCTTGATCTGAACCATTTTTAAAGTTTGAAAAATTTCGCGAGCCGCATAAAAGGTATTATTTTTTAAAAAAAAAAAATATATTTTTTTTAATTATAAAAAATGTATTTATTTCTGATATATTGTCTATATCTTCACAGTAATTCTTTCAAATTTTAATTGAATTTCAATAACACAAATAACAATGAAATCACATCCATGTTTATATAATCTATAAAGTGACATGTACATACATTACCTAAAGACGCGTTGTTAACGCGTCAACGGGGGCACTAGTAACATTAATACAAAAGTGAAAAAAAAATCGGGTATATTTATCGAGAGCCACAAATAAACTTTCTTACTTAAAAATAATGGACTTTCTAAGGAAATATTTACTTTAAAAATATAATTAGGTTTGGCCTTTAGGGGAGGCTGTGTAACTTTTTGACACAACACAAAAAATTGTTTTTGCAAGCTTAATAGCATTTCAGGCGCCATCATGTACGTTGATGACCAGAGCCTGTAAATCTGGGTGTAAGTCTTACAAAAGAAATATTTATCATACATCTTTTCTCAGTGCAATATGACAATATACGTATATCAGATGAAGTTCCAAATTACAAGATATGTAAAGAGGTAAAAGAGATATAATTATTATATTTTATAGCCAGAAGATTTTCACGTCCACTTTCCTCCCGAACTCGAGAACTCGAGACATTGTATATTGAAAGATCGAAGAACTCAATGCCAGGCTTTGCCATACCAACGCGGGAAAATGTTTTCAAAATAGTTAATCAACCTAGTGTCCCCGTTGACGCGTTAACAACGCGTTATCTTTAGCAATGTATATGTCACTTTATATAAACATGGATGTCAAGCCATGGTAGTGTGTGTAACATTTATTTTATTAATTTAATATACTTTTTATGCATTATTTAAAAAAAATATTAGCATTCTGCACTCCTTCTCTATATAAACTGTAATTGTGCCATGTTTCATGTTCCTCCGTCTTTGTCATTTTTGTAAACATGGGTAGGTATAAAGTTTTTTCTTCACGTATTTATGAATAGATTCTGGACTGATGATTGAACCCACAACCGTTACAGTCAAACGCTGGTCAAAACAACAAAAAATTATTTTACTACACGCACGTTATACTCGAGTTGTGTTAATATTATTATAGTACGTATAATGATAAAGTAAAAGTATTTTAGCGTCGATAACGGCTTCCACCTCAATAAAACTCTATTGTCGGTAAGACGATACACACATTACGACAAGGTACCATTTCATCTACGCATCAATAAACATTAGTTATTTAATATTTTATATCTATATTATATTTGTTTGGATTTATTCTTCATTTATCTTGACCTAATATCAACGCGTCGTTGGTACGTCTGACTGTAAAGGCGATTGGTATTGGGTTCCATTCGGAGGAATAATTATATATGATATGATACGCAGAGGGACAAGCGTGCGACTGTAAACGCGACAGGTTGTGGGTTCGATTCCCACTCCAGGAAATGTAAAATTTAGTATTTTCATTTCTTGGGTTTGGTAACAAGGCAAAGCCCGGCGTTGAGTTCCGCCACTCAACACGCAATGCCTCAATTCGGCGGAAAGTGGGGAACGGAAAATTAAAATATACACCTATAACTTCACACTAGGTTCTCTCAACCACCCTGCTTTGTGAAATAAAGTGTCAAGCTACCTAATATTGTATTTATAATATATGTAGATTTTCGTCTACGATGACCAACTGGCCGTGGTTGTTGGTTCAATCTCCATTCGGTGGAATTGAAACTCAGTGTATTATAGTAACATATTTCAATATTTAAAATATTTTCTTTTATTTTCTCTGATGAATGCTAGACAAAGCGCGGCGTTGAGGTCCACCCCTTAATAAACAGTGTCTTGGAAAGTGAAGAATGGAATGTCTCAACACCAAGTACTTATTACTAGCCGAAAAACATGAATAAATGTTACCCGCTCTTTTCGTCCAAATGTGAACCACCCAATGTGTCTAGAACACGATGTAAAATACAAAATACATTAGGCAAAACAGGGAGCAGAATCTACTAATGGTTTCTCTTTGCATAATTAAGGAAAAACCCGAATATTAGCAAACATGCGTATTGAATTACTGTAATAGTATATATTTATTCAATTTTTTATAAATATACACAGATGTATTCACATTTAAAGCATGTACTATTAACCTAAAATAAAGGTCATCATCAAAATTCGATGGTGAAATTACTATATATCTTCATATCCTATACTAGCTTCCCTAAATACACATCGGCTTCCCTGAATTTACCGGCTTGTCTAACTAAAATTTTAACCCCTCACCAACTGTTAGCCAGCTAGCTGTATAAAATACTTTAGGCTTTTTTTGTTTGGTGGTAGGAGGTTCGTCCTCCGTCTGGCTCGCGACCACTATCATGTCAAAGACGAACCGCCAAATATCTTATGATGTGTTCCGGTTCGATGGCATGTAAGCCAGGTTTTCCCCTTTCCCACCCAACCTTTCCCGAAAATGTGATGGTTCCGATAGCGGACTACTACATTGTCCTCCCCTTCCATCTGTATTCTGTAGATTGGCAACGCATCTACAACATCTCTGGTTTTGTAGATGTTCATGGGCGAAGGTAACCACTTACCATCAGGTGGTCCTTCTGCTCGTTTGCCATCCGTTACCCATAAAAAAAAAAAAAAAAAAAAAAAAATGCAGAACAAGAATAAAGATCATTGGATTTTCTTTTCATAATTAAACAAAAAGCTAAATTTAAATACACTATACGAGTATATTTTTTTTAATATAGACATAAAAATATATTCACATATAAAGCATATAATATTAACGTTATTCATTAAACGCATTAAGTTTATTTCACTGAACTACCAACTAGAGTACAATTCAGCTAGCAAGTTAAAAACTAATTCGACACGGGAATAGTAAAGGCATGTATCATGAAATAAGTAGAGTCAGACAATAAATTTTCAAAGCTCATTTCGTTGTATTATATATTTAGTATGTTTTTTAATTTTATATGAAATTAGAAGTTTTACTAAATTGTATAGCTATTTATATATTTTTTTGTTTAGCTTCACGCTGTACCCCGTATATAGCAGGGTAGGCAAAGTAAACCTAAGAACCTAGTGTTAAAACACTCCGTTCTCTTAAGATTTCCGTTTCTTACTTTATAATTTTATTTTAAAGTACTAATGTTTTAGAAACATACATAAGTATAAAATGCTATATCAATATAGAAATTTCTTGCAGAAAATCAACTGCTAACAGAAAGTCATAAATCACGTCGTTCCTTACTTCCTGGACAATATAATTTATGCTTAATTAAATATAACGCTCTATTTAATCGCTTATTACGTTTACTTATACGTTAATACTGTAATATGTTACAATAATAAATATTGTAATATAAGAAGCCACTATAGTGACGCTGTCTGACAGGGCCTGATGATAATGATGTTGATTATGGAATCGCGATGGTTGCAGATTTAATTTCCACTCTGGGGTATTCCCCATATGTGGAATATTGAGAAATAATTTTCATTTCCCAATATACCAAACAGGGTATTGGTTCCCACCGTCCATTACATAATTATAGTCAAAATGAGGTGCGTGAGGCAATTCATTAAAATTTTAACCAAAAAATGAAAATAAAATTTTAAATTGTTACGAATAACTAAAAAACTAACTATCATATACAAAATATATAAAAAAATTGGTTAATCCAGTAAAAAGTTATGTGGTAACACAAAAAACAGCTGAATAAAGGACCTTTGCCTTTTTGAAGTCGGTTAAAAAACAACATTTATTTTAAAATTTAACGACTTTTTTATCATATAGATAACATAACATTCTGACTAACGTATTCAGATTATTTATAACCATATCTCTTCCTTGCCCTAGGTCAATGTTCATCGTCGTTATAATAAATAGTAGCAATACGAGGATACCGATAACAGAGCGTCGTCTATCTGACTCAAAATATATTGACATTTATTATATAATTATTATGAATGAGACATTCACTTTTGGACGTTTATTATGACAATATTTACAATTCAAGCTAATACATTTAAATTGCTTAAATTCGTAGAACAATATGCTAATATAATAATATTGTTGTTAAGATACGTTACTACGGAAAAAAGCAATATTTGTAGGATTCCCTTTGACTTAATTGTAAATTTCTTAATAGTTCTTTGTAAAATTTGAAGCAAATATTTTTATAAAAATGTACCATGGCTTGTCAATTCTACATAACACACCATTTGGTATTTACACTATTGCAGGTTATTTAAAATTTAAAGTGGTTATATAAGGAAAACTAAATTGCACGTGTATAGATCTTAGGATTTTCGACATTCTATTTCTAAATTAACGAACAGATGTATAATTACTAAGAACATTTTAGCATATCGCTTTCAGTGACAAATAAACAAAACGTAGACAAAACACTTGTTGAAGATGGAATTTAAAACCACTTAGTGCTTCGGCTTTTAATTGGCTTGTCGGTGCTTAACAAAACAAACAATATATTTTAACTAGCATTATCATATATTAGGGAAAATAATTCAATTTATAATAGTAACGACTTAATGAGTCTATACAACTAGAGTATAGCTATGTGTAGGTTGAATAAAATGTTATTCAACCATTCAATTCAACCATCGTGAACAATGGTTCATAACTTTTTCCATGACGTTCATATTATTTAATATAATCCTTACTAATATTATAAATACAAAAGTAACTCTGTCTGTCTGTTACGCTTTCACGCCTAAGCTGCTGAACCGATTTTGATGAAATTCGGTATGAAGGTAGGACTGAACTTGGGAAAGGATATAGGATACTTTTTATCGCGAAACAATATTGACAAATAGTTTAGACCTTGGAAAAGACTATAGGCTACTCCTTACCACGTCGCGCGTTATAACCGGATTCCACGCGGGCGAAGCCGCGGGCGGAAAGCTAGTATTAAATATTTTTAAGCATTTAATGATAATATAGGTAGGTATTGTATATACCGTATAACGTGAATAATAAGATAAAATTCTTTAAATGTAAACTAAATAAATTATTAAAAATAAACTAAGGTAATTAAAGAAAAACAGGATTATACTGGTACTTTATAGTAAGTTAGTAATAAAATCTAACAGACTTCATATTTATTACAGGTTCGGAATGCAACAGCAGTATTTATAATGAATCTCTCCTGCTCAGATCTACTTTTTTGTTGTTTCAACTTGCCGCTGGCTGCTTCAACTTTCTGGCAACGATCTTGGTCTCACGGGAGAACACTTTGCAGGATGTTTCCACTAGCTAGATACGCACTGGTTGCTGTATCATTATTCACAGTGCTTGCAATCACCATTAACAGATACGTTATGATCTCGCACCCGAGACTTTACCCAAAGTAAGTAATATTAGAAAAAAATATAGAATATATACGAAAATAATATGTTGCTTGCTTCCACAAGTATCCATATTATTTTATACTTATTTTTATAAAGATAATTTATGTCTCCCCCTTTTTACAAATTAATTAAATTTCATGCCTGAAATGATTTCTCATTTTTTTTCTCTTTTACAGACTCTACAAAAGACAATACTTGGCCGTGATGGTAGTAAGCACGTGGGCTTTTTCCTTTGGAGCTTTAATAGCAACGTGGCTTGAGAAATGGGGGCGCTTTGGCTTAGATCCCTCAATCGGATCTTGTTCTATACTACCTGATCGCAATCACCGTTCACCAAAGGAATTCTTGTTTGTTGGAGCCTTTATGCTACCATGCCTGGCTATTGTGATATGTTACGCTCGAATTTTTTGTATAGTTAGAGAAGCTGCAAGACGATCTCGAGCACCTGGTAGAGGTCGACCGAGGCCTGGTTTAGAAGATTCAGCAGTTGGTTCTGCTTCCACTGCGTTGGAAAGATCTCCAGGTCCAGAAAATGGTTACAATCACATTGCACCTTCTAGAAAGAATTTACTTGCTCCGCCTATATTACATTGTCCTCCAACACCAGGGCCGGAGAGATCATCATCATCTGGTGTAGATACACTAGATGGTCACGATGACGAATGTGCCCTTGACACTAAGCCAAGGACTCCGAATAGCGGCGACACTGCAAAACGTCTACGCCAGGCCGCTGTAGCGCTTAGGCGGTCTCCTGCTCCAGTTAGACCTCCTAGATTAACGCCAAAAGACAGAAAACTTTTAAAAATGATAATGGCAATAATGCTTTCGTTCTGGGTTTGCTATTTGCCGATAACATTGACGAAACTGTTCCGAGAATTCACATCTCACCCTGCTACAAACATTGCGGGCTACATATTAATATATTTGACGACGTGCATCAATCCTATTATTTATGTGGTTATGTCTAGTGAATATCGCCAGGCGTACAAAAATCTTCTAATGTGTAGAAGGAGGGCGTGACGTTCGCCCGGCGATGGCGTCTCTGAGAAGCGCCCGCCGTAACTAATCGCGAGTAATACTGTCAAGTTATTAGTGGACTTTTCAAAGTGATATGATTGGATAGGCGTACTTTGAACTCATTCGTACCTAAATCGCATTACTCATTAGTGTGGTAGTATTTATTTGTATGAATGTCAATGTTTTGTACATACAATACGTTATAGTCGCGAGCCGTCCGTGATTGTGCTATGTGGAGGATATGTAAAAGAGATAAGGAACATACCATTTGGTAAATTATTATTCATTAAAAATATGTTAAATATAAAAATATAGACGTACACACCAATAATGTTAAATATTATATAATAAGTATATGTTCTTGGAGAATTTTAGATAAGTAATTTACCGAACAAGCATTAAATTCTCTTCGAGGGTACAATAGTCCCAATGTTAATTGCATTCCGCGAAACTTCATTGTATTATAATAATATTTATAATATATTTACCTAAATAGCGATACGAGTTTATTTATAAAAAATACTAATAGATTTCAGCGTTGTCGAATATATTATGAGATTAGAATATATAGAATATACGTATATCTTTGTCAAAGACTGAACTAACAATAAATCCGGTGAAACCCGTTGAATATCCAATATTGAGTCATAAGGGAAACTAATTCTAAGAAAAATAAACGATATTTACAACAAGCATTCATTTGTAGTAGAATAACAGTGGCTGTATGACGTTTGTGGAGATTAGTGAGATGGGTACTTTGCTAAATAATAGTGATGTGTGTGCTAACTACAGTGCGTTCATACCAGATTCGGATTTAGCTTCAGTGAATTTGTTCAATGGATACCCGGATGGATTGATGAGATTCGCAACCGCCTGCTGCATCATCTTCATGATGATTGGAATACCTGGCAATACAATCACAATCTTGGCTTTAGCGCGCTACGAAAAAGTAAGTTTTTCTCCACATTTTAATATATTTTAGTATAAATGTTTTCATTGGCTATTGTTAATAATAATAATTTAATAATAAACACATATTTTAGAATATTTAACACCAATTTAAACAAAAATAATGAATCAAGAACGTCCATTACTCATATTAAAACAGTCAAGAATGAACTCTATTCGACAACATGTAATTAAAATTGATAATTAATATTTACCATGATATTGTACGACAGTCTCTCTTGCATTATCAGTGAAAATATTTCATTAGAATTAAATTTATAATATTAACTAAAATGAAATGTTCGCCATAAGTACTACTCAAATAAAGTTATCGCCATACTAGCTCTATGTAAACAATTCAATAATTGTAACCGTGCAGTCTGGTGATTATACCGCAGTCGTTGTCATCAAAAAAATTATATTTTTTAATATATATATTTAAAGTTATTTATGAGACGTGAAAGTGATGTGATATGCTTAATCAAATAATAACAATGACTTACAAATAGAATTATTACAAGTATAAATTTAGTTATAATAACATCTGACAGGATGGCGTGGGCTTAACTGAAACAAGTGGTTATTAACACACTTTATTAATTAAAATATGATTAAAATACAAAAGTCATCTTTTCATTGATTTTAAACAAAGTATTTAGTTGAATTAACCAAGGAATGATTAAATAAACTATGGTTTTATTGTCAATAGATGATTAAGTATAAATGACGCAAATAATGTCTCGGTAAGCCCAAGCATGATCATTGCTTTGTGTTCCAGTCATACAATATTTTTTGTTTTCCTTGTAAAATAACTATAACTATATAGAGGCATTGCAAATGTATTTATTGTATAGAATGAAATAATTCATCTTTATATAGTTATTTTATTTTATTTATTTATTTATTTATTTATTTATTTATTCAAGTAATACATTGTTTCAGTGTTTTAGATTAAAGGTGCAAATCATAAACTCCTTCGAGTTTTACCGTGCACCAGTGCCGCCAAACATTTATTACTACAATAAAAATGACTTACAACAGTAATTGTAGATAACACTACATATTTAAAACAATACAAGCTAAGAAATCAACAACAAGTTAAAAAGAAGGTAGATTTAAATTAACAATGTCTACTATAATAAACAAAAGACATGTATTGCATTGGCATGTACAGGCTGTTGTTGATTTATATCTACATTATTATTATCTTTTTAATTTAATTTTTTTTTTTTTTTTACATGTACATACATTACATATCCCTTATTTTCATAGCTAATGCTTCTTGGTAGTAATGTTTTAGTGTTTGTTTTATGTTTTTGGGTGTTATTGTGTTTTTCACAGTCAGTGGTAGTTTATTAATAAGTTTAGGTATGACATACTTCAATGATCTTTTGCCATACATGTTATAATAGTTAGGTAACAAGAGTTTGGAATTTACCATACTTCGAGTTGTTATATTTGATAAGCTTATATTCTTATAGTGTCTAAAATTTTCATTAAAAAAGTGTTCCGATAGTAATGTTAGCTCAGTTTTTTCATGTATTGGTATAATTTTACAGAATTCAAAAATTTTGTCATTATTATTTATATTCATCGATTCTTTTATATTATGCGGGACTATTTCTTTAAGAATACGTGATTGTAAGTAGTATATTTGATCTAAGTGTGATTTATATGTTCTTCCATAACTTGACAGTCCATAAGCTATTATTGACTCAGCCAAAGACGTATACAATAACAAAAGCGTTTTATATGGTACCTTATACTTTACTAGATGAAATTTTGCAAGTATAACTCTTAGTTTGTCACATACATGGTTTATGTGCATTTTCCAGTTTAACCTACTATCGATTATCATTCCTAAGTACGTATGTCTGTCCACTAACTCTATTTCGTTACACCCGCAGGATATTATATTATTATTTTGGTGTAAGCATTCGTGGTCATGTACGATAAGTGCTGGTTTAAAAGCACTTCTATTCTGACTAGAGCTAATGTACATTAACTTGGTTTTTTCTGCGTTCAGAACTAATCCGACATCATGTGACCATTTGGTGAGCATGTCAAAGTCCTCCTGTAGTTGAGTGAGAGCCTCTGTAATATTGCGGTCAGCAGCTATGAGACAAGTGTCATCTGCAAACTGGTACATCTCACTTCTTTTAATTGTATTAGAAAGGCTGTTTACGTAAGTAATATAGTGTAGAGGACCCAATACCGAGCCTTGTGCAGTACCTTCCGTTACATTTATGGTGTAGCTGTCGGCATTACCGACCCTAACAATTTGCTTTCTATTATGAAGATAGTTTTCACACCATGCAAGTAGCTTTCCTCTGATTCCGCTGTCACATAGCGATTGCAACAGATGATCATGTCTAAGCGTATCAAAAGCTTTCGTGTAGTCAATAAACACAATCAATACATGTTCTTTATTGTCAAGATGTTTATAAATACTGTCCGTAAATGACGATAGTAGTTGGGTTGTGCTCTTATTTGGTTGGAAACCATATTGCTTATGTGTTATAATATTATTACTTTCATAAAATTTATATATTTGTTGGCTTATGTATTTTTCTGCAATTTTGTCAATTATAGGCAGTATTGTTATTGGTCGATAGTTAGCGTAATTTTCTCGGCTACCTTTTTTATGAATTGGTCTCACAATTCCAGTCTTCAATATTTGAGGATATTTGCCGGTCAGGATGCTCGAATTGATCAGATTTGCTATAACTGTTTTTATATTTTTACATATTAGTTTTATATCAAGAGCTCTAATACTGTCTATACCTGGAGGCTTTTTTGCATTCATAGACTTAACGATTCTTTCTATATGTTTAGGACTTGCTGGTTCATAACGCATACTCATATTAGATTCCGAGCTATAAAATGATTTATCAAGTAGTAATTTCGTACACTTTGGAATAATTTTCTGAATGTCATTTTTAAATGTGATTGCGAAGTTATCTGCTATATCTTTACAAGTATCAATTTCTGTTTCAAAAGCATTACGAATAACTTCATCAACGGAGACCTTTATTCTGCCGGTGATACCATTAAGAATTTGCCAAAGCCTATTAGTGTTATTTTTGTTACTAATAATATCTGCTTTTATATTTTGATTTTTAGATTTCCTAATAATTATATTTGCGTAATTTCTAGCTTTATTATACTTTTGTTTTATTATTAAGTTATTCGTATTTTTTATCCACTGTATAAAAAGATTATCTCTGTATTTGCATGCTCCAATAATTTTTTTACTGACCCATACATTATTTACGCGCTTTATGTTAGATTTCAATTTCACTTTTTCTGTACATTTTTTGTAGCATTCCTTAAACTTTGAGTGAATATAGTCGTATATAGTTATTGGACATGTAGAAGTATTTATTTCTTTCCAATTTATTGAATTCAAATTCTCAGAAAGTTTTTGATTATTTATAAATATTTTATATTTAGGAACTGCCTGTATACGTACGCCTAAACATGCCAGCAATATGGCGCGATGGTCAGCCAGTGTTGTACCGACAGCCGCAGTGTGAAGGTCTTGTGTGCAGGATCTAGAATATATGTGATCAATACAAGATTTACTAAGTTTCCCATTAGACATTTCAATCCTAGTATGTTCTGATATCCCGCATATAAGGCCTAGACTGTGTAGTGTATTCTCGTAAAAATGTTTTATAGGGTTATCTGTTTTAATGTTTTAGTTGAAAATCACGTTTGTTTCATTTGCAATTATTTGACACTAGGAACCCTAGGCTCCTCTAGCTGGCTTACAATGAGTTTTCACTTAGTCCTTTCTACCCAACTCGTGAATAAAAAGCTTAATGTTAAAATCTCTTAAATTATATTAATATATATGATAAAAAATAAAAAATATATATGTATGAACGATACTGTCGAAAATCAAACACAAAACAGCAAACGTTTGATAAACAAATAACGTATAATTATTTCCGCTTACAATTTTCCAAGATGTAATGTTTGTAATATGACGCACGTAAACTGTACTCGAGCCACTTTTGTAAGGTAAGTCATTCTTATATGAAAGTTTTGTAACAATTCTTAGTGAATATGACTAAATAAATGACGTGAACATGATAAGAGATAGTGACGAGTTTCTCGTGGAGTGCACGTTAGGATTATATATATATACATATGTTCCTATGTCTATATATTTATGTACTATAAATAAATATTTTTAATATAACTAACACAAAAAGAATACAATCGTTTGGTTCCAGCAGTTAATAAGCAATTACTTTTAAAAATAAAGTTGGGGGAGAATAGGGAATAATGTAATAATTAAAGGATTCAATAATCTTTGTATAGATTCTTGCTGCTTTCCCCGCTATAACCTGAAGACGCGTAGAACAAAACAACTGAATAAATATAAGTAACAGTTCAATCTAATACAGTACAGTACACAATTTGAAAATCATTCTATTTCTCAAGTAGATGTGTTTCGAACAAAAAAAATATTAAGATCCTTCCAACATTTTAGAAACAATTGTAAGTGTATTACTTACACAGCATTTACAAAAAAAAATATGCGCTTTACTATATTATACCAATTATGTGTCTAATAGAATTAAAAAAGCGTGAGACTGTAAACACGACAGGTTGTGGGTTCGATTTCCACTCTAGGAAATGGAATTTTTCATTTTCCTGGGCTTGGTAACGCAAAGCGCGGCGTTGAATTCCGCCACTCAGCACGCAATGCCTCAATTCAGCGGAAAGTGGGGAACGGAATGTCTTAACACTAGGTTCCTTCTGCCTACCCTGCTATATGCGGGATACAGCGGGAAGCTATGTATGTATGTATGTAGAATTCGAAAATCAAATAATAAGAATATATAAAATACAAAAATATTATACATTATATAATAAGCATTGTAATCCAGGTTTCCCATCCTTTCCCCAAAATGTGGTGGTTCCGAGAACGGAATACTACATTGTCCTCCTCTTCCATCTGTATCCTCTAGGTTGGTAACGCATCTACAACATCTCTGGTGTTGTAGATGTTAATGGGCGAAGGTATCCACTTACCATCAGGTGGTCCTTCTGCTCGTTTGTCATCCGTTATCCATAAAAAAAAAAAATAAAAAAAAAGCATAGTAAAATTATTTTACTCGTATTCGACATGAACACAAAACAATAAAACTCAATAAGGAACATGTAACGTATTAATAAAAGAACGTGCTTTGAACATCAAAGCGAGGGAGTTCGGCGCCCGACGGTAACGCAATTTTCTATGCCATTTCTCCACCCTGCGAAATAGATTTCACACATTTAAAATCGTATTTTCCGTAGCTTTTCCTACGCTTTTACCCAGCTTTGGTATAAAGGTATTTTTTACTATTGTGTAGTCGTTTTTAATAGAATCTTTTCTGAAAATTGATAGATTGATATGTAGTATATAGTAATTATTACTCTTCATATAGAAAGGAAATCTCTCAGTCTCCCTAACAATAAATATCAATTAGCATATATATTTGTTCACTTAAAGCTTATTTCAAAGGATTACGAAGTGGACATTGTCAGATTCTATATTGGCTAAGTAAATTTGAATCAAAGAGTCCCACATTTCGGTCAATGACGGTCGACTCTAGTGCTTTCGGCTAAATGAAAATACACGTGCGTACAAAGCTGCTAACATACGCTACGAGAATTATTTAAAAACATGTTATGCCAATATCATGACATTGCAAAACTTTCTGGCTGAAATTTTAATTTGTATACGAATGACTAACTCTTAATATAAACAAGTCACTTGTTTAATATTAAAAATAAAGAGTAAACCTTAAATGTGTAACCTTAATACTATTGTATTTTTTTAAAATAAAATGTATTAAAGAACTATAGAAACCTGTTGAATAGAACATTCTAGACATTATTATGGATTCTGAGCTGTGGTGGATATATATAGAACTAGAACAAACTTGTTGCACCTACTACTCCTTGAGAAATGTTTTAAAACGTTTTCAGAAAGCTTTCAAGATGGTATTTATGATATTATTAGAAATAAAGACCATAAAATGATGTATTATTTGCAAATGCCGTTGAAAAATTGTTTCATTTCGTATTTTCTAATACGAAATATTAGTAGTACATCCAACTCGAAAATTCAAATTCAAAATATTCTTTATTTAAATAGACTTTGGCTACCATTTTTATATATAAGTACTGCATGTGAAAAGCTTTAAAAAAAGCTAAGGAGAGCTTACTTCAGTCATGAATATAAAATACACATTGACTGTACAAATTTTCTATTCATTGTCTCTACACGTATTAGAAAGGAGACTTTAGAATATATTACAAGTCGGTTTTCAAGAAGGGCCGTACTCTAGATGCATTTTACACAAATACATATATACATCACTATCGAATTTCAAATTTATAAGTTTTCAAATTTCTAATTTCTAATGTAAAAAAACAATAAAATAAACAAGTTTTTTTTTTTTTTTTTTTTTTTTTTTTTTACATTTAATATTAAATACTTTCCTGATCACGCATAACTATTGCTACAGTTAAAACATAAAACAATACCAACCATAATATTAATAAGGATAATGGTGTATAATAAATACATCCTCGTAATTTCATAGCACAGTTAAGTCGGTTGATTGAATATTTTTTCCATTTCTGTCATTTGTATTACATTTATGTCACGTATCACAATCAGAATTCAATCACGAATTTTGTGTTATTTTTAATGAACAACAGAAAATCGTGACCGACAGAGGCAAAGGTTCAAGTATATTTGTTAGCTTTAGATTTTTTAGATATAGAACAGCACCATGAAATAAACTTTGATGACTTTGTTTTCAAAAAATAGTAAATTAATATCGAAAGAAAAAGAAAGAACAGAATAACAATACCATCTTACAAGCTTATTGTGCTTATAGCTTTCACAGTGATGATAATTTTGGTACTGAATTGTGACTTTTTACTTTTAATATATCAACTCATATCTTTCTAATATGACACATTTATTCATAAAAAACCTTAAAGAAAATGGGCATAAAACAGATAATTATCAACTGTATTGGAAAGATAATTATCAAATGATTTATTTAAAAAAATCTACCTTCCAAAACATCTTCTAAAACTGAACGGTCTAAATATAATGACTATATATACTATATAGAGTTTCTCTTAGATTGCCCAGAAATAAGATTTTTATAAAAGATACCGTACTTGAATGTCACTACAATACTAATGACAATATCTTTGATTTATAAGAGCTTTTCATGAATAATTCAATAACTCTGATTCGTTTATTTAATATAAGAAAGAATATTATGTGACGATACATTTTAGTTATAATCATTTAAAAGTATTTACAAAGTTTGCTTGTAAATAAATTATTAAATTGAAACCTATATTTAATACTGATTTTAAAGGCATAAGTCTCTTATAGAGTACATCAGGCTTACTATTTGACTCTATGCATAATGTAGAGTTTAATTTTCAAGCGTGCGAAACCAAGGCTTGTACTGTTGGTACTACTTAAAAACAATTAGAAAAGATTTATTTTTAATTCCATTTATTTTGCGGCCTAGCAAAAATCACAGCAGAATTAATTAACAATGACCAAAAAGAAATAAGTACTGACAAAATCTACGAGTAAATTTTATTAAAACGTGAGACAATCATTTAAAAATAATACCAAATTACTGAAATAACGTTTCGTTTTGTATTGCCTTATAATAATGGCAAGCTTAAAATAAAAATGAAGCAATTATTATTAGATATGTATGTATTTTTATAGCTACACGATGTATCTCGCACATAGCAGGGTAGGCAGAGGTAACCTGAGAATCTAGAGTTACAACACACCGTTCTTTTTTAACATTTGCGTTTCCCACTTTCTCAGCGTAGCGTTTGGTGCTCCGTTCTCTCTGACTACCCCGCTAGGGATAAAGCGTGAAGGTAAGTAGATAGTTAGGCGTGCTGAGTGGCGAAACTCAACGCCGCGCTTTGCCTTGTTACCAGAGCGAGGAAACAAAAATACTAAATATTATTTAATATTTTCATTTCCTGGAGTCAAACCCGCAACTAGTCGCACGCTTGTGCCTCTGCGCCATGACATGCCTCTGCGCCACGACTGACCTCACCGGGTATATATGACATTTATATAAAACATTTATGCTATCTACTTGTTTATTGTAAATGTGTTGAGGAATAATTCTATTAAATCTAAAGTAGTAAATAAATAATGTGTAGTAAATAATGAAACGGGGCGCTTGGGGAAGGAAGTAACGCTTATCTTATCTTTTGTTGACAAACTCGGAAATTACTTGTAATATAAGACTGAATACTGATAACAGATTACAATCGCGTTTAACGGACTTCTGTCACAAATATTTTTTATAGATTTCCCAAAACTGCTTTCACAAAAGAAAAGGTCGAAAAGGCAAATAGGTACAGGTAAACCATCAAAATGTTTTGAATAAGAAAGTAAAAATATTATTTGAAAAGATGAAAAATGTATGAATATATATTTTTCTTTTTGTAAAATACTTGCATATAAAGTAGTAAAAGCTACTGTCTGTAAATGTAATATTTTATGCGAAATATTATAATATTTAAATTAATTCATATTTTTTTACGATATAGTTTGGGTCCAAAAGAGTAAGGACAATTACAATAGCAATTGGTGGTGTTTTATATAAATCGTGACCTTCCTCCAGTATCATCGACACTGTTTGTTCGAAGGTCAATCGAGGTCTCCTTCTATGTATAGTTTATCAAATCGTTATTCATTATTACTAGAGCCCTATTAACGCGAAAACAACGCATTACCTTAGCAACGAAATTATATAGCAATTTATGTCAAACGAATTCTAGTGTATGTTATTTTTTTTTCATTCCATCTGTCCGCTTCATTTTTGTAAAAATGGGGTACAATGCTTTTCTTTCTCGTATTAATATAAAGATTAAGTTTGTTATTTACATTAAATAATTGTCTAATTTCTGATTGTTAATTTTTGAAGTAAAAAAGCACAACCTAGTTTTTCCCTAACAAAGATTGTATAATATAGCTTTGACAAAAATAATGCCCAGGGATCGGTTTAATCGATTTTGTGTTCACCCATTATTGTGTTTATCAATAACAAATATAGCTATATATCATGACATTTTTTTAATATTATTTATATTAGACAGATACGTATTATTCCATTGAGCGAATTGCAATATCGGGACGATTTTTATTTTTAAAACTCATTCAAATCTATTTGTTTTATAGATAACAATATAACGAATGCACCGATTTAAATAACTAAAAAAGATTTTACTCTAACAACCTAAATAATTAAATAATTGATTTGGATATGAATTGAAATTATAGTACGGATGAAATCACAATTTTCACATTCGATGGCTAATTTGATCTTTTGTTGATCAATCTTTTGTTGTTATATATCTATAATAATTACAATCATGCCTTTTTCTTAATATTAATAAGAACATTTATTATATTTCGCGTATTTTTTATGTAATACTAATAGTTTTTGCAGAGCACGTAAAAAAAGTATTTCATGCAATTCTTCTTACCCTCCGTAAAAGTATTGACATTTTTATGACTTATAAATTATTTTTTCAAATGAATATATAGCCTGTCGTGGCGCAGAGGCACAAGCGTGCGACTGTAAACGCGACAGGTTGTGGGTTCGACTCCCGCTCCAGCAAATGGAATTTTTCATTTCCTGGGTTTGGTAGCAAGGCAAGGCGTGACGTTGTGTTCCGCCACTCAGCACGTAATGCCTCAATTTGACGGAAAGTGGGGAACAGAGTGTCTTAACACTAGGCTCCCTCTGCCTACCCTGCTATATGCGGGATACAGCGTGAAGCTGTGTATGTATGTAATATATAGCCTATGTTGCTCGCTAATAAAATAATTTTATTTATGTGTTTTTTTAAATAAGTAGCTAAGTTTATGTAGCACTCATTAAGAGTAGAAATTTATATTATATATCTAAAAAAAATCACGCTTTTGTCCTTCCATTTACTTATACCTATTTCACTAAGATAAAACAAATTTTTATTGTTAAAATATTCTTTCTGTTTTCAACGAAACTAGAATATACATAAACATAAACAGAATATTTATTAATTTATAGAGTACTTATAGAATATTGCAAATGCACTCAACTTTAATAAGCCTTTAGAAAACAAAAATCAAATCAAAAGAAAGTTTTCCTTGGATACATCATAGCAAATGTGAAATACGAACGTTTTGGGCATGAGACGTGTGTCAGCGAAGTTTGTTCCGAAATTGCTCATCATTCATCTTTGCTGGTGAGAGATTTTTTGGCCAAAAACAACACCACAATCATGCCTCAGCCACCATATTCACCGGATTTGGCCCCATGTGACTTTTTCTTGTTCCCAAAACTAAAGAGACCTATGAAAGGACGGAGATTTGCAACGATTGAAGAGATAAAGACTGCATCGCTGGAAGAGCTCAAGGCTATACCGAAAAGTGCTTATGAGAAGTGCTTTGACGATTGGAAAAACCGTTGGCATAAGTGTATTGTATCTGAGGGGGATTACTTTGAAGGGGACAACATAAATATTGATAAATAAATAAATTTTTTTTCTTAAAAATACAAAGTCACCTTACTTTTTGAACACACCTCGTATGTTAGTCACAGAATTTCACATGCAATAAATCATTTCGAAAACTACGTATAATTGTGCAAAGTTTCAGTGTCAGATTTAAATGGTATAAAATTTGTCATTAATCTGCTAAATAAATTTATAGTTATCTTAAATTTAATAAATTTTACAGTTCATTTAAAACATTTTTTTCTTTTATTTAAATATTTGTGTGACACAATGCCAAATCCTTAACATGGACATGAAATTTATTAATATTTTTTTCTTATATCCAGGTTCGCAACGCGACAGCCATTTTTATAATGAGCTTATCCTGTTCGGATTTGCTGTTCTGCTGTTACAACCTACCACTTGCGGCGTCTACCTTCTGGCATCGATCTTGGGTCCATGGAGGAATATTATGCCGATTGTTCCCGCTGGCTCGATATGCGCTAGTCGCTGCCTCTCTGTTCACCGTTTTAGCTATAACGGTCAACCGATATGTTATGATAGCCCATCCGAGACTTTATCCTAAGTAAGTTCATCTGTCAGTTATAGACATAGTAAGATATAATACATAGTGTTTTTTATAATTTAAATAATATAATAAAAGTACTGACTGTCTAATGAATCTAGACTGATTGCTAGACAACGGAGGGTGAATTCAGTTTCACTTGCAGATCAGTCTAATATAAAAATAAAATATTATATGCATAGAACAAAAGTTACAAGTAATATATTAAATTAATTAATATATTGTATATTTCTGATTGACAGGCTTTACAAGACACGGAACATAGCGATGATGCTGATCTTCATATGGTTGCTATCATTTGGGATTATGATTCCAAGTTGGTTACAAGTATGGGGCAGACTTGGACTTGACTGTAAAATTGGTTCGTGTTCAATACTTCCCGATGAAAAAGGCAGATCCCCAAAGAAAGTTCTATTTCTCACGGCATTTACGTTGCCCTGTATAGCAATAATAGTTTGCTACGCTCGAATTTTTTTTATTGTTAGAAAGGCAACAAAGAAATCCTTGAACTGTCCACAAAGAGTTCCAACTGTAGAAGAATTATCATCAACAGATACGTCAACATCGATGTCCGCCCGAATAACAGCTGATTTAAGTAGCAGTAACACCGAACGAAATACTTGTAATATTAATGAAAGTCCGAAATTACAGCGCGGCGCTACATTCAAATTAGAAACGAGAAACGCATCGGTCCGAAATTCAGAGGATCCTAAACAGGAGCCTTCAAGATTACGAAGAACTGCACTACGGAAGTCTATGGCACTTCTTAAATTATCATTACCAACACGAAAAGATAGGAGGCTGGGGACAATGATTATAGCCATAATGATATCTTTCTGTTTGTGCCACCTGCCCATAACTATTACGAAAGTTATAAATGAAATAACGCCTAATCCAGCGTTGAATATTGCAGCGTACCTTCTATTATATTTATCATCAAGCATCAACCCTATCATTTACGTAGTTATGTCAAATGAGTATCGAAAAGCGTATAAGAATTTATTTAGACGACGAAATAAAGGACATTTATCGCTAAGGGCTAACAAAAACCTTTCATAGCAAATGCACTTTGAGAATAAATTTAGATGATTAATGTTTTATTTTGATAAAGTGTAAATATTACTTTCGTGTTGCGTCTAGTGTTACTGATGTGTGAGGATTGTATTAATTAAAGGACATTAGATCTAGCCGTATTCTAGTATTTATTATTTTAGGTTTAGTATCTAATAGTACTGAGTGTTTAGAGTTAAAATAAAATGTATACCAGTCATACAGTAGGAATTGTTTGTGTTGTATATAGATACTGAGAGGGCGATCAGAATGAATGTGTAAGAAAAGGGGCCCAAAGAATAATCGTTGTTAACATTCCTCTAATATTATATGAATTAATACGTTTTACGCACTCGTGTATTAGTCAAGACAGCTACATCCAAAGATAAAAATGGCATAGATTAAAAATTATTTAAAATAACAGTCGCCTCTTGAACTGAAATATATACATATAAATATTTTCAATGTTATATCTGCTTTAAAAATATCAGCATTTGTAGATAATTAAGTTGTAAGGTTCAATTGTATGTAAGCAATAAAGCTGGCGAGGGGTTTGGCACAATAATAACGAGAAAGCAATCGAATTGTGTAAATAATAAGTAAATTATTGAAAATATTGTAAACATCATTTTAGAGCGAATGCTATAAGCCGTAGTGTCTGAAAATATAACCAAAGAAAGAATGATAATTTTAATAATTATTCTATTTTAATGTATGTTACGTATTTAAATATATCGATCAAAAATCTAGATTTTGTATAATAAAGCCTAAATTTAATATTTGGGAAAATTTATAATGAATTAAAACATAAATAAGTAAGTGGGAAAATATGAAAGAATACTCAAAGATGTGTCTCTCGACTTACGCTAAGTATACAACTTTGCTATGTGATATTGTATGCCATATAACTTAAAGGCATGTAAAAATCTTAAATTATGGTGCTCCCATAAAGTGACATGGTATCCCACCAATGATTTCACTCATAATATATAACACAAAAGTTTGTCTAATTAAAAATACCGTTGATTGCAAATTCTCAAAAAATGCTCAACAATCATATTTTGAAACCAATAAATCACTGTATTTCAATATACTTATTACAAAATTATATATTAAGCTTCTAGTAAGTAATTAAAAAAGATACGAAAAAGTATATAAATATTTATGACACAAATGTTATAATATCATTAAATTTAGATGTGTCGTTTTTATAAGGAAATTGTTCAACACGTTGACAGTAAATATTGTTAATGTAAAATTTTCATATTTCTAAGAATAATTTCTATAAGAAAGCAAGCTTAGACCATAATTATATGGATTCATCTTTTCAAACATGAAAATCATGTAATAAATATTTTTTTTTTAGTAGAAGGATCCAAAGTTTCCAGTTACCACATGCTTAATTTTTAACTGTTATTATTCTAAGAGACCGAAATTTTTTTATTGATTGAAGCTTCAACTTTACAATAGGGTTATAGAATAATTCTTTTTTTTTATTTTCTATATGTAATGTAACTTTTCCTTAAGAGAAACGTCTTGTGTGTATATAGTATTGGTATTTATTGTTTTAAATATGTTTTCGTATTATTTTAAATGCAATTTATATATGTTTGTAGTTTAGTATTTGTACCAACAATTCAACTATCCTGGGGCCATGGAACCCAAGCCATTGTACTTACCAAAGATGTAATTAAATTAATAAAAACAAATCAAATATATATTGTTTTATTTGTATGTACAGATAACACTAGTTGTTTTTTAAGTACATAAATAATATTTTCATATGTTAAATTCTACTAAGCTACCTACCAGAGTTTCCCACTGTGTGTGTAGTTGCCGAAATCTAGAGAAAGGATTAACTGACCGACTAAATTCTAATGTGTGCTTCTTAAAATCCATCTAAGGCGTGCGGGGCCCGGGTTCGAATCCTGGTATGTTCAAATTGTTATAGGTTTCTAAAGTATTTCTCTTATTGTAAGTAAGTGATTAACACAATAAAAATATTAACATAAAAATGTAGTACACAGACACGCATCTATGGTAAATGGATGAAGCAGAAAATAATGTAGATTAATGAAGAAATAGATAAATAATTCAAAAAATAAAAATCACACATCACATTTTCACTCCGATACGTTTTATCAAATTAAAACGAAACAAAAAAAGTATTTTAGATATTTAAAACTAACCTCTAGGAATATTCAAATCGACTATTACTTGCTTTCAGAGCCGTCCCAACTAACTACAACAGCGTCTAATTTCTCATTATAATCTACATTCATTTAATTTATGAAAAGTTTCTTGACTACTAAACTTTATTAATGTACTGACATAAATTCCTATCTTGACATAATTGTTGGCAGACAGGCATTTTTTAATTAACATTATATGGCTCCACCAGTCAACATCCAAGATTTAGACGATTGCTGCGTCTGACAATTCTCAAGTACTTTCAAGTATAGTATTACTATTGTATAAAATGAATAATCTGCACCACTTTTATTAGTCTTAAACGTTTATTTGTTTATTGTCTCCAGACGAAAGCACGATGGATAATTAATTGTCTAACTCAGTAATGACATCTTCATATATGTTCAATTTAAGCTAAAATATATATAACAACTACACTAAATTGCACTCAAAATATAAATTACTGAATAGTCCTAATCCGGGAACTCCTCGTGCTTTACTTGGTTAGGTAGAAAAGTGATCCTCCTCCAGTAACATTGCCACTGTATTTTGAGAGCTCAACCGAGTTCTCCCCTTATCTTTCTTGCGGCTCTGTGCGTCACATATCATTTTTTAAATTTTATATTTATAATTATTTATTTTACTTTTATAAAAGACACCCCGCATATTCTTTTATAGTCGCATTACCCTATACAAAATCAAAGTTCCTAAAGAGAACATAAATTTATTTAATATAATTAAAATTTATTTCTTAAAACCCTTTAAATGTAGATATGTCCTTCTCAGAATACAATTTTAACAAAACATACAAGTACATACGTACTATAAAAACGCTTATGTTCTTCTAAGAAAAAAAGAAAGCTAAATGTTAAATTAAAATTTTTTTTAGTCTGAAACAATCTCAAGATATATTTAGCAAATATATTTAAGGTACAGTTAAGACGCGCCTTACTGAAAGTCACGATTATAGGATTGAACTAGCCATGATTCTACGTAAAAAAGTAGTTGGAACATTAATTAATCTAAAATTCATAGCATGACATTGTGATAAAGTTTTCTATAATACATATCAATTAATCACGTATTACCGGTCACGGTACAAAGGGCCCAAAGTTCCCAATATCCTTTGTTACTTTAGTTACACATGATAACAGCTCTCCTTACATATTCAATTAATATGAAATAATTGTTTTATGTTGTTCACAAAATCATTATAATTGAAATAGATTGGTTGGATGGAAATATCTCTCTAATAATTCCTAAATAAAGGTCAAGTAAAAAAAATATTTGGTTTTACAGATTAAAATATTATAGCCGAGTATTAGCGCACTGTGACAGCGTCTCCTTGTGTCACATGTAAAGGAGGTGGTTGTGGGTTCGATTAATTTATTTTTTTTCGATTATTTATTAAATTTCGATTATTTTCTTTTCCCCCACTGTTAAGATAAAACGCGGCATCAAGATCCACCGCTCAACACAGAGGAGCAGTTAACAGAGTATCTCGACACTTCTCTCTAACTAGAGTAATCAGTCTTGTCAAGTGTCGAGCTTTATGGATATATGGTATGAATCTCAAAAAATAATTAAATTCATATATTTTGATAGCTCCGACCTTTTAAAAACTTTACAGAAGTTCATTATCACAGATAGACTCTATACCTCATACCTCTGTCTACTATCACGACCACGAAAAATAGTTTTATTTAAAATAAGGTAAATAGGTAAAGAAATTAAATCTACAATACAAGCTAAAAAAATATAATTTTTAATCTTAAAGTAAAAAATATATAAAAATCTAAGATTATATAGACAAGCTCTTACATAAATAGTTCATTGTATATTTATGATTTCCTAAAGCTTTCCTGATAGTGATCTATCAATCATGTAAATCTTATTAGCTCGACCAATAGTCAAATACTAAGCAATATGAATAATGATAGCGTCTTAATGATGTTTGATTTGGTTAAACATTGTTTCAGTTCCCATTACACATTAATATTATGTACACAGTACAAAATCAACAATTAAAATATACAACTCTGATAGTAATAGAATTATATCTAGACATGTGATAATTTTTTAAAGAAATCGGATGACATGAGAATCAAAATAATGTTGACTTGATGAAAAGACTTACTTGCACTATTGTCACCGTAGACGCGTTAATAACGCGTCCTAGCAACGTATGTATATGTCGCTTTATATAAACATGAATTTCAAACCATGGTAGTGTGTGTAACATTTATTTTATTAATTTAATATATTTTATGTCTTTTTTTAAAAAAAGATACTCATTCTGCACTACTTCGCTATATAAATTATAAGTGTGCCAAGTTTCATGCTCCTCCGTCTACGTAATTTTTGTAAAAATGGGTCTAAAGTTTTTACTTCATATATTAATATACAATAAAACAGATACAAGTAAAACTAATAATAGCATGTTAAAAATAGCTAAAATAGAACCTTACCATACCATAGGGCATTGTATAATAATCCTTAGCAATCAAAAATTTTATGCTACGGACTAGACAAAGAGAATTTACCTCTTAGGTCTCTCTGTGGAATACGTGTTTTATGTTTCTTTTTCATTGTTAATAAATTATTCATAACGACAATTTTTATCATTAGATTTTATTTGGGACGGAAAGGAAAGAAATTTCATATTCAAAGATTTGTTTACATTGTTCCATGGAAAGTAAACTGGAGACATTATAATTGAACAACGCGCCCCATAAATCTACTATAACGTGAAATTTATTATTATTTTTCTTATAATACGCTTTTTGTAGAGCTTAATAGCTTATACGCACTATCGAATAGTCGCCGGCAATTGTAACTTATTATAGCTTACATGTATTTTCAATCGCTCGGCTCTGTCTTCTGACCATAGTCGCCTATGTTTTGGTCGGCGACCGACTTGCCGGCCACTAGTCGACAGTGCGAATAAGCTCTAAATGATCGGTGCAACTATTTGACACAAATAATCGCCAAGAAATTGAAACTTATATAATAGAAAAGCAAATTAATGTCAAGACAGTCGCTGCTTTCCGACTGAATTAAAGACATTGTACGTTAAAGCAGTAGATTAAGATCCCATGAACCGCCAGACTTACCTCATTGTATTAGCTGAAAATTTCTCAGTGGGTGTATCTGGCAGAGGTAAAAACGATCAGCAAGTATGGAATTTGGGGTGTGGTTGCTTCAGGAGATAATAGATAAATAGTAAAGTAAAATAATCACACAATTCGATTTTGCCGTCATTATAAATTTTACATTTTGATGTTCTGGTTGAAATATCTATATTATTAGTAGATATATAAAGCATTTCTAAAAAAAAGCAATCAATTACACAACAACTGCTTTTAGGCGCCATTAAACTTTTGCCTTTATGTTGTACTTATTTTTAATATTTTAAATTTAGTAGCTGATAGTATAATATTTATATCAAAATAGACTCCTGACACCGACAGATAGTAATATCGCAGACTGTTTTTTTGGTACTATCTTAGTATCTATTTCTGAATAAAAAAGCAACTAAAGGTGAATAAATTTTGTTTATTTTATCAGGTGAAAATGTAAATCACTGTCTGATTAAAGCAGTTGGTGTTGTCCACATTTTCAAGGCCTCTTGAAATGTGATAGGTAAAAATAAATTACTGTCAACCGAAGTTATACTTTGTGAAATAACTACGACAAATTATAAACGTGACCTGTATCAAAACTTGTAAGAATATTATTAACTTGGTAATATTTAAAGGGTTATTAAAAATTAAAGGCCTAGTTTTTAACTTAAAAAGCAACAAGGAAAACTTTGGAAATTTTATTATTTATGTTAGATTTAAAAAAATAAATTATATAAAAAACGAATAGTGATATAAAATAAAAATATATTGTGAACGAAGATGGAGTGGTTTCGTAAATTAATTATTACCCAGTCCCTGGCGTCGAAAGCATTTGGCGTTCAGAGCTCTATTATGTTACCATATGTATGACGTGATCCATCTCATAAAAAAATAAACTGATATAATACAATTATATACGAAGTTACGAAAATCCTATCCAATTTGTAGCTTATTGTCGGAGTTTTATACGCACTTTGTTAAAAGACGTCGAAAAACATAAAAATTCTTTCAAGATCCAAAATCCCGTGTATTTTCATCCATTTTATCAATCTTTTCGGTTCTGAAATCTCCTAAATCATTTGATTATCACATGTTTTCCTTTTTTTTATTCTTAACGCGATACCATAATAGTTTCATTAATCCGAGTATAATTCATTTATACGAAGATCCGGGAATCATATCAATATTAAAAGTTATTTTATTACTTACTAACTGACTACCAGTTTAGAGTCGAAACTACTGGGCGTAGAAAACTAAAAGCTTTTAGCTTGAAATATATGTAATATGAAATTTGAAATGTACATAGATATATTTAATTCAGCAAAAATCCCCAAAAAATGTAGAGGAAAGAATTTCCCAAATTTCCTACGATAAAAAACCGATATTTTAATTATATTTTATAATTGAAACTGTGCGAGATATATTTATTTTATATTGAAATAGTATATCAAGGGTCATAAAGTCCGGATTAAAACCACGCACGGGCTTTTACTACCTAGTCTGGATCCTAGATTACTATTTATCTTGTTACATTTAATTTCATAATTAAGTACTTAGATATAAGGTCTATCCGTATGTACGAGATTAAGTTAATAAATAAAAACGACTGTTCCTAAATATATTTACTTACTAAGTACAACTACAACAATTCTGTTTTCTATTACTTTACCTTTCATCGGTCGTGAAATGTCCCTTATTTTTGTATAAGTAAGGATTTTAAGAACTTTTATGTAACACATTATATATACAATATTATTTTGTTAGATACATTACGTTAACCGCCACTCACCACGCAATCCCTCAATCCGGCGGAAAATGGGGAACGGATTAGAAAACGGAGTGTCTTAACACAAGGCTCTCAGGTTCCCTCTGCCTACCCTGCTATGTGCGGAATACAGCGTGAAGCTAGAAAAAAAAAGAACATTACATTTAATTCGATGATTTAGTAGCGAACCTATAAATTAAATTTCAAATATTTACATGTGTTGTTCTGTTGATTAGAAATATAAAAAAACTAATTAATGTGGAAAGCTATATGAGAACATCTGGGTGAAGCCGTAATGGTTTGATAGAATAATAAAGTTTTGAAATGGAAATTACTACATTTCGTATGTTTTTATTTGAGACCATCCAATTTATAGGAGTAAAATCTCTTAATTAAGCTAAATAAATAATAATTTTTCCATTAATTTTTTTGTATATTCTGGCCTTCATGAAATGTCGTATTCGCAGAAATTAAGAAACGTATTTAAAATAAAACATTGTTGATTATAATATTTTTTTTTTTTTTTTATGGATACCGGATGGCAAACGAGCAGAAGGACCGCCTGATGGTAAGTGGTTACCTTCGCCCATGAACATCTACAACACAAGAGATGTACTAGATGCGTTGCCAACCTAGAGGATACAGATGGAAAGGGAGGATAATGTAGTAGTCCGCTATCGGAACCACCACATTTTGGGGAAAGGATGGGTGGGAAAGGGGAAAAACCTGGCTTACACGCCATCGAACCGGAACACATCATAAGATATTTGGCGGTTCGTCTTTGACATGATAGTGGTCGCGAGCCAGACGGAGGACGAACCTCCTACCACCAAAAAATGGTCTTCATAAAATGTCGTATTCGCAGAAATTAAGAAACGTATTTAAAATAAAACATTCAATCTAGCTACATTTTTTACGATATCACCTAAGGCCTATTTACATTATCAAAACAAATAGAACAAAGTTTAAAAATGTTAATAAACCCATGTTTCAAAATAGTTTTACTTATGAGTTCAAACTTTATTCGAAATCTGCAAATTTTGCTCATAATTTACTGTTGGTATATGAAAAAGAAATGATTATTATCTGAAGAAATTTTATTACAAATTATATTATTACTAGTGGTGCCCGCGACTTCGTTCGCGCTCAATTTAGGATTTTTCACTTATTTTCATGTTAAGTACTGCCGTATTTAATTTTTACAACTAAATATTCGCCTTGCCTCGCCAAATCTTTCTGGTTACACCTTACCTTTTTACAATTATTTACCTTTTACCAATTATTAAGTCTGAATATTCTAATATATAAATATCCAAATGTTTATATGTTTAATCTTAGAAGTGTAATTAGGTATTAATTAGTAGGCGGAGAGAGCCTATCTCACTGCGCCACGATGGTCACAACTACTATTTACTGTACTAATGGTATTTTTAATATTATTAAAGTGTTATCACATAACCAGTGCCAGTCTCGACCAAGCACTATGACCGCTATGACATAGGTTCTTATTCAACCATGTCGAAATTTTTATACACTTATTATAACTTATTTTTGTTGTTAGCATGTCGGTACAGAGATTTGAAAAAATTTTTTTTTAAAGATTATTTCTATGAACAATCATTTGGCAAGAGAGAATGCTGTTTATTAAATATTTTGATATTTCTAAGTGCATACAACACCAGGTGCGGGTTTTGATTTCCACGTAAAAAATTTTATACGCTTTCTAATTTTTTTTTATTTAGCGGTATTGTTACAAATTTTTTTCTCGAATATAAATTATATTTGAAGAAAATTGGTTTTACTTGCAATTTTGTAATCAATGTAATTTGACTGTTTATTTATTTTTTCCTATTAGATTATTCTGTAGCCTTACATGAATATTACATACTCGTATAAGACCGATTCGCGCATATAAAATCTTCTAAATTACAGTCCTAAGTTTTAGAGTAACAAATATCGTCTAAATATTTAAGTTTCCTAACTTTTACATTAATAATCAGAATAGGATAATTGTTATTATCTTTACTAATAAAACTTACTTTACGTTACCTGTGTCATGTTGTCTCTTACTTTATGATAACACTTTCCCATAAATAACTAAATTAACACAGTATTAACTTTTTACAATTAGAATTTATTACTATAAAAGATTTTCTTAACAAAATATATTCCGTCAACTGAAAGTTTCTATTACCCTCATAAAAATGATAAAATAAATTATCATGTTGCCAATAAATAATAATTCCATTGTGTAAGAAATTAAATTATTTTTATTATACTCTATTAAAAATTTCACATAAATAATCATGAAAAGCAAATATAAAATTATTATATTACTTATTATGCGTTCATACCTATTATCGTTCAATCTAAAATCGATTATATGATTCTTATTAAATAAATGCATATTTCTTGTTCTCTTTTTCATTTCTTTTAATATTTTTATTACTTACAAATTTTTATTTTTAACTTAATATTTTTATTTTTATATTTAGTGTAATTAGAAAGAAATGATGCGAGTAATTGACATAATTTGAGGCTGTCAGTTATTTATTTTTTCAACGAAAACTACATTGACTATCAATTCAAAAGTATCCTATAAGTTGCGCCACGTTCTAGGCTATTACCATACAAAAATCATTCATTTCTACACTATAAAAAATATAAAATTATTATATTACATATTATGCGTTCATACCTTTTACCGTTCATATCTAAAATCGATTATATGATTCTGATTAATTAAATGTATATTTCTTGTTCTCTTTTTAATTTCTTTTAATATTTTTATATCTAATATTCATATTACTTAGTGTAATTAGAAAGAAAGTATACAAGTAATTGACGTAATTTGAGGGTGTCAGTTATTTATTTTTTCAACGAAAACTACATGGACTATCAATTCAAAAGTATTCTATAAATTGCTCCAGGTTCTGAGCTATAACCATGCAAAAAATCATTCATTTCTATCCAGTAATTATCGGCATATAAAGTAACTTATATATGGAGGTTTTTTATTTTTTTCATGAAAATTAAATCGAATGACAGGATAAAAACTATCCTATATGTACGTCCAGACTCTAAGCTATTACTGTGCTAAAATTCATTCATTTTAATCCAGTATTTATCGGCATATAAAGTAACTTGTCTATGTAGGTTTTTTTATTTTTTTCATGAAAACTAAATCGAATGACAGGATAAAAACTATCCTATATGTACCTCCAGACTCTAAGATATTACTGTGCTAAAATTCATTTATTTTTATCCAGTATTTATTGACATACAAAGTAACTTGTCTATGGAATTTTTTTTATTTTTTTCATGAAAATTAAATCGAACGACAGGATAAAAGCTATCCTATATGTGCCTCCAGACTCTAAGCTAATACTGTGCCAAAATTCATTCATTTTTATCTAGTAATTATCGGCATATAAAGTAACTTGTCTATGTAGCTTTTTTAGATGAAAATTAAATTGAATGACAGGATAAAAACTAACCTATATGTACCTCCAGACTCTAAGCTGTTGTTGTGTAAAAATCATTTATTTCTGTCCAGTACTTATCGGCCTATAAAGTAATTTTTCTATGTAGGTTTTTCAATGTTTTCATGAAAACTACGTCGAATAACGGGATAAAAACTATCCTATATGTACCTCCAGACTCTAAGCTATTACTATGCCAAAATTCATTCATTTCTGTTAAGTAGTTTTTGCGTGATGCGCGTTCAAATATACAGACAGACAGACAGACAGACAGACAAACAAAAATTCTACTGATTGGTTTTTTCACTTCTATTAACGATATATTAACGTACCCAATTGATATTTTTCTAAAATTTTTCATGTACAGAAATAACTTTTCTGCTCTTTTATTATATATATAGATATAGATTAACGCCTGTCGTGGCACAGAGGCACAAGCGTGCGACTGTAAAAGCGACAGGTTGTGGGTTCGATTCCCACTCCAGGAAATGGAATTTTTCATTTCCTGGGTTTGGTAACAAGGCAAAGCGCGGCGTTGAGTCTCGCCACTCAGCACGCAATGCCTCAATTCGACGGAAAGTGGGGAACGGAGTGCCTTAACTCTAGGTCCCTTGACTACCCTGCTATATGCAGGATACAGCGTGAAGCTATGTATGTATGTATGAAATTATATTAGCGTGTATCACAATAGCCAATATTACAACAGGGGGGTGCATTCGGGTAACTCCGAATATCGAGGTCTTTCTAACAATAGCTGTTGGTTGTAACTAACAAATAAAAGTATTTTAATCGAGTTTCAAAAAAAGGAAGATGACATCAATTGGACTACATTTTTTTACGTATGTTACTTACCGCATAAATATTATTGGATGAACCGAAGAATTTTGACGATTCCTTATTTATACGATAGACTACGAGTACATCAGAAACACACGACTACTTTTGTTATCTCAATTTAAAGTGAATCAAGATCTAACAAATAGTTTTTATTTAGTGACTTATTCGTTATCTTAATTATTTATTTTTATGTATGCGTTTTTTTTCTAAATATAATAAAGAACAGAGAAGAAAAGAACAAGAAACTGTTTAGCAATCCGTAGATTCACCGTTCGGGTGCCGGGCCTATCGCGTTGCAAAGAGAGGAGTTTGGAGAGTGCCTGTGACTGACGACCCAACGTCAACGACAACACTTCCACTATCCGCGGTCCTCTCTCTACCTGACCATATCTGGTTGGTGTGATAGAACTATCACACCAACCATCAAAACCTGAAAACAAAAAAAATAGTTTCACTCACAAAATGTATGGTAAAGATAATTAATTTAATAACACCATATACCATTTTTATATTCTATTCAATTTTCTGCTGGAAAAAGATTTTTATTAGAACAATTGTGAAATTATAATTTTAAATGATAAATCGCTATATTTCGGAACAAATGATACCAGAGAATACATAACGTCCTTTCACGAAATTACCCAGAACAAATTAATTGCCAGACTGACCTACCTAAAAACAATTTAACATTGTTTTTTTAGAATGATTTCCTTTAATATATTATCGAATAAAAATATCTCACATGAAAGTAAAATTTTCCACCGTTATTGTTATTACGTATAGTGTATGAAAATAACAATTGTATTTTCTAAGGGAGAACCAAGATATATACATATATAATCCGTCCTATAATTAGCGTTTATATAGTACTAGCTTTCCGCCCGCGGCTTCGCCCACGTGAAATTCGGTTATATCGCGCGATATGATAAGGAGTATCCTATAGTCTTTCCCAAGGTCTAGACGATTTGTCAAAATTAGTTAAGTGGTTTATGTGGTGAAGATGTAAACAGTTAAACAATCTTACATGACTTTATGTTTGACAATAAGGAACTTCCATACAAACTTTCATCCCCTATTTCAACTCCCTCTATCATTTTTTCGCGATAAAAAGTATCCTATGTCCTTTCCCAAGTTTAGTTCTATCTTTATACCGAATTTCATCAAAATCGGTTCAGTGGTTTAGGCGTGAAAGCGTAACAGACAGACAGACAGAGTTACTTTCGCATTTATAATATTAGTAAGGATTATATTACTTTAAAAAATTTTTATCGTGTCCTGTAGAAGTACTGTGTGACATTTTAAACTGGTCTTGCTCAACAATCTAACAATCCCGGTGAGTTAAAAGCTAAGTTAAATACAATCAAGGTGTAGACGGACACTCATTTCAATTAACAGACTGTAATTAAACACAAAGCTAGTCGGCCACTCTTCCGCTACTATGCGATCCTATATGACTCAGATAGAATTCTGGGAATAACATTATCTAATAATTAAAGGCTTTATATTAAGCTTTTACTAATGACTTTAGCTATTTATTTTTATTTGAATTACTATGAAATACGCACAACATTTCATTTAAATTAATCTAAATATTTTCATACTTTTAAAAATCACAATCTGTGTCAATAATATTTGAACCGCAGCTTTAATGATAAGAATACTAAGTAGGCGATTTTCACGATAACATGAATTGGTATTCTGAAATTATAAAGAACGTTGAGAAATATAAGGTTAAAAATTATTGCCATAACATAAACTACCCTATTCTAGGAAACATATAACCTATGAGATATTTCTTCGAAAAATGAAGATGTTTACGTATATATCCTTGAATACCATAACAAAATCATTATCGAAAAATCATTAAGTTGTTCGATTTTTATTTTTTTTATCATTATTATAAAAATCCTAAGTCTGATTTATTTGCCCCAGACGTAAAACAATCTTTACTTTTGTAATAACCGTATGGAGGGTTCAACGGGAGAGAACGAAGACGTCAAATTTAAGTGAATAGAGCACTTGTGCACATTCGAGAGGTACCGTTTCAGGTCTTGTTACATTTCATTTTCATAGGCAATTCAAATATATTTATAACTTTGTGAAATAATCCACTCACTTTAAAGCTACACGAGGCACGACGCGTTCCATATGACAAAGACAGCATTAAACAGGCTTTTATGATGTGATATCACAAGCTAACATTGACTTATCTCAACCATTCTATAGGTATATCCATATTTTGTCTATCAAAAAATCAGTATTTTAGTGATCAAGTAAAGAAATAAGATATCATATATTTTAATATAATACGTGATATGCGGAAAGATATTTATATAGAAATTCGAACTATTTTAAGAACGCGAAGTAACTTTTCCCCTTGCAGACCCTGCCGGCTACGAATATGCCAAGAAAAACTGTGATAGCGTCGTAAAAGGTGTTTTTGTAACAGGTTTTGTTCGTCCAAACGTATACATGTATGTGATACAGATCAATCTCACATAAATCGCTAACTTTTCTTTTTTCCTTATTACAATTTTCATATAAAAAAATTACTCAAACTCAAGGTTAACTATTTTATTTACCATATATAGATTTACGTATTAAAACTAAATTATTGCCACTAAAAATATTTGTTAACAAAAACCAAACTCAGTGAATATTCGTTTAGATTTGATTACAAATCTAAGCGAATATTCACTGAGTTATATAGAATATTGACTATAAATTTTGTTTGGTGGTAGGAGGTTCGTCCTCCGTCTGGCTCGCGACCACTATCATGTCAAAGACGAACCGCCAAATATCTTATGATGTGTTCCGGTTCGATGGCATGTAAGCCAGGTTTTCCCCTTTCCCACCCATCCTTTCCCAAAATGTGGTGGTTTTTTCAAAATGTGGTGGTTCCGATAGCGGACTACTACATTATCCTCCCTTTCCATCTGTATCCTCTAGGTTGGCAACGCATCTAGTACATCTCTTGTGTTGTAGATGTTCATGGGCGAAGGTAACCACTTACCATCAGGCGGTCCTTCTGCTCGTTTGCCATCCGGTATCCAAAAAAAAAAAAAAATTATGCTATTGGGAATTTCGACAACATGCGGGACATCTCTAAAACATACAAACATTTTTTCAATTATTCAACGTAAAAACGTATTTCTGAACTACTACTAGGCATGTACGTTTTCCCTAACAGAATAAAAATACCAGTTATCGGTTTGAGTTAGCAACTAACTTGACTATTTTCAATTACTAGAGTCCCCTTTGAGCCGTTAACAACACGTGGCCTAGCAACGTATTTGTCACTTTATATAAACATGGATGTCAAACCATGGTGTGTGTGTATCTTTTATTTTATTATTTTAATATATTTTTATGGTTATTTTTAAAAGAAATTATCAATCTGCACTCCTTTGCTATATAAAATAGATGACAAGTATCATTCTCCTCCGTCCGCGTAACTTTTATAAAATAGGGTACAAAGTTTTTGCTTCACATATTAATATATGGATAAAAAAACATAGAGAAAAATTTCCACTAGTCGGAGGCAGGAAATAGCGACATAGCAAATAATTTTGATGAAGCGCTATGTCGCAATATACCAATAGTAATATATCCTTACCTACTACCTATAAATAAAAACTCACATGAAGAATGTGTTTTCTTTCAATATACCAGAAGAGGATATCTTGAGTACTCAGATTTCTCAAACAATGGACTTCGACAATTCGTTTACACCCTTAAATCAATTATTTCAGCACACTATTTAGGTTTGCTGTTGATCCAATATATTTTATATAATAAAGCAATGTAAGAGGTTTGTAGCTTTCCAAATACTAAAATATCAAAAAATAATGTTTTAAGTAGCTTTGTGGACATATTCATCCTACTTTTACAAAATGCGAAAATCAATAATAAATAATTTAAACTTAACCTGTACTTAAGCTTAAATAGTATATCTTTATTATGATCAATGATTTCACCTTTTCACTTATATAATATATATGAATATAGTGCATATACATGATCGTATGACATTTTGCTGAACTAAAAGTTAATGAGCCCTATACGAGGGTATTCCCTTAAATCCGTGCTTAAAATATTTTCATTTCCCCGTTGTCATTAATCTTACTCATTAATACATCGCTTAAAGGTTACTTATTTATGTATATTCCGATATACTACGTTATAAAAATTTAATTTAATTTTTCACATCTTAATGGATTTTATATTTTTTATTTAGCTCCACGCAGTATCCCGAATATAGCACGGCAGGCAGATAAAACCTGAGAACCTAGTGTTAAGTCACTCCGTTCCCCACTTTCCGCCGAATTGAGGCATTGCGTGCTGAGTGGCGGAACTCAACGCCGCGCTTTGCCTTGTTACCAAACCCAGGAAATGAAAATACTAAACTTGTACATTTCCTGGAGTGGAAATCAACCCACAACCTGTCGCGTTTACAATCGCACGCTTGTGCTTCTGCGCAACGACAGGCATCATATATTTTTTATTACAAAAGTAAAACGAAATTACAAATATTTACAATATATACATTATTTTTGACAAGCAGTTCCTTTTCATCTGAAATAAAGGTTTTTCCTTAAGTATTCATGTTGTTCTATTTCTGTCATATTTCGTGTTCTAACCTATGAAATATTTCGGATGGCAGGTTTATAATCCAATTTCGATCAAACGCTTTTGTGTATATCGCCTGAAACGTTTCGAGCGGAAAGGTATATTAAATTTATTTGACAAATTACGCTTAAAAGCAAAGTATAAAATAATAATAATAATATATTAATCAACAAATAATCGCTATAAATTTATTATCTATATTACTAACAATAAGTTTTTATTTTAAACTGTGTAAATATTTCGAATTTACCTGTGACATGATATTAAGCTGTGCTAATCATTATACAGTCACTTGTTTCCATTAACACTGTTATAGTAAGAAAACCTCAACATTAACATAAGAAGGTTTAATTTATTACCTAAGTTAAGAATGTATGTAACGAAATATTGTTTCATTCCGAGGACGAGTCGCTTAATTTACTTTTTTTTTGTACATCTAGATATAATTTTTTTTTTTCTACAATTTACTAATGTCAAGGACGAGCCGCTAAATATGTAATGAAACCGGAACACAGGTTCGATGACACTCTATCTATAATATCTATGACTATTAACTTCCCTCATTCTTTCTCCAGAATGTGTGGTTCGAAGGCAGACTGCCGTGTACACATTGTTACCCCCTTCCGTCTGTACACTCTAGGCTCGCATTTGCAAATCCTCTGGTGCTGTAGATGTCTATGGGCGCCACCTTTTATCAATAAAGAAATATATAGCACACAACAAGGAAGTTAAATTAATGATAATAAAAATCAGCATTATTTATCTTGTCAACACCTCATAAGTTTATTAAATAGTTTTCATCATATTGAAAATTCGAACCTGTGTTAAGTAAAAACTGAAAAAAACCATTATAGAATGGGAAAAGGTTAATTGATTAGAGTTGATTTTGCCTTGTTAAAAGTCAGTTAGCAATATCGCTGATGGAAAAATTTGATAAGTTTTCATCTGGATTTTATAATTTACATTTTCTTTTTATATTTAGTGCCTATAACTGCAAAATATATTACACTAAAGAAATTTATCATGCTGCAAATCTCGGAAAGTATGAGTACTTTTCATTTCCAAAATACGTACTTGGTTAGAATTTCCTTTTAAATTATACGGGTTAAGCTACTGCTTTTCAAATTTTACTGTCAAGTGGCTCTTAGTTTCTATACTTCAGCATTAAGGCTATTATGCTATGATTTTAAAAACCTTTTACCCACGTTTAAAAGATTTTATAAGAGTAATGCAATATTACATTTCCGTGTTTTTCAAAATAAAAGATATCTTTTTATAATATATTTCTCGTTCAAAACATAAAAGAATATTTAGCTAACCCTTTTTACCTTTTACGAGAAGAATTCTCAAGCCAAGTGTCACGATAAATTCAACGCTATGTCGAGATTTACAATCCTTGACCCTTTGCATTTGAAGATATTCTTTTATATGAGATGATACGTTACCGGTTAAATTGAAACGAGCATGTATTTTTTTTTTTTTTTTTTTTGGAT
>JAKGSA010000151.1:93683-160705 GCA_033558755.1 Philaethria dido
TGCCATCGAACCGGAACACATCATAAGATATTTGGCGGTTCGTCTTTGATATGAAAGTAGTCGCGAGCCAGACGGAGGACGAACCTCCTACCACCAAACAAAATGTATGTATGAATAAGCTTATTCTAAATCACAAAAATGAATAATTAAAATAATTCAAAAGTGTAAACGCTAAATGCACTTAAAGAAATGAAATATTTATATTGTTATATTAAAATAAATTTATTGTTTTTAAATATATTTAAGCATGCTCCGCTACCATTCCGTTCACAATACAAGTAACCGTAACTCGTTTTTCGGCAAAAAAACGAGATTCCGTTTAGTTTCGGTTTCGGTGGCAAAGCTGCCGAAACTACGACCGAAACCGACCCTATCTTCCACGTGCCTAATCATGCCGTGACCAATTTGTGTTGCAGTTCGTTATGTTTGCTGTTAGTTCAATTTACGTACGCAAGCTTAGTGACCGCTTGCTTAGTGTCTCAACTTTCCGCTTCCTTAGTGATTTAACTCTCTGCTCCCTAAACCACTTCTCCCCAATCCCCTTCCCTAATTGCAGGAATGACGTATTTACCCCGAGCTAACGATACCATTGGCTTAGGGGCGTGGCGGTACAGTCAGGGCGATAATAGAATCCGAAAGCATAGTGACTCAACTCTCCGCAAACTTAGTGTCACAATTATTCGCAAGATTAGTGTCTCTCCACATCCTTAGTGTTGAGACACTCTCCGCTTGCTAGTGACTCAACTCTCCACTTGCTCAGTGACTCGACTCTCCGCAAGCTCAGTGACTCAACTCTCCGCAAGCTTAGTTTCACAACTCTCCGCAAGATTAGTGTCTCAACTCTCCGCAAACTTAGTGTCTCAACTCTTCGCTTGCTTAGTGTTTCAACTCTCTGCAAGCTTAGTGACTCAACTCAGATATTCAAATTCCATTGGGAAAAACTAAAAGAGGAAAAAACTAAATTTTACATTATACAGTCCATGTATCCTTGTTTGTTACATTTATAACTTAAACAATGAGAAATTCTGATTTTAAGCTCAGTAAAGAAGATAAAATTCATAAGATTCAATTTTTTAAACAGATCTAATGGCTTAATAAGCAATTATATAATGTAAAAATAAAAAGTAATTTGGTGATAAATTAAATGAAAAGAAAAACGTAGGAATAATAAATAAAAAACAAAAGCACATTTATGTTAAGCTTTTTTCTGTATTATTAGACGACCGTCGTAGCGCAGCGGGGAACGACTCACTGGCGCTACCTCCTACGAGCTCTATCTTACTAAATATAAACAGGCTTGGAGTGTAATAACGGAAAGAAAATGTAACATGAATAAAATCTTTATTTATTTTATTAAGAATGAAAAACATTTGGTATATTGTAATGACTATAAAAAATGTACGCAAAATAAAATATAATTAAATATATATTCATTTATTTCTATATATTTATTTATTTAATGAACAATAGGAAGAACTCGAATTGTTCGTAAGCAAATTTGATTAATTAAACATGTAGGCGACACCATTATCCTTAAACGAGGACAACAAATAATCGAGGAGTCTTTGTTATAATTTAATTTTATATTAAAGAGAATTTATTTAGGTTACAAATGTTAATTGTACCGATCTCTTTACAATTTTGGGATTAAAGGTTCATTCATATTGAGATAGTGAGTCATGAACGTTGTCTGTAAAATTTTCCTCAAAAACATTATAACAACAAACAAAACTACAAATGTGTGCAATACCTCAATTCAGCGGATAGTGGGGGACGGAAATGTCAAAAGAGAACAGAGTAACTTAGCACTAGGTTCTCTGGGATTCCCTTTGCCTACCCTGCAATGTGCGGGATAAAGCGTGAACGTTAATAAAATAACTACAAATGCAAAAAAAATGAAATTATTTATTATATTTTAACGCTTGGTATCACGTTACAGAACATTAAAAAATTATCATTTCTGGTTCATCACAATATTTTTATCTAACATGGAACATATTTCAGGAAATCATACGCAAAAAGCGTAACGAGGACAAGGGGACGTCTGTACGTGAAAGATAAACATTTCCGTATGTAAAACCGAATGCTTTAAAAATTTTGATTACACGATGTATCTTCCAGCTGGTATCACATAAATTGTAAATATTTACATTCCCTTTGCGCTCAGTGCCCGCAGCGAGATGATAAGGTGCGAGGAGTATGTCTAAACGTGGACTTATGGCTCATATATTTCATGCTACACCAAAATAATGTAATTCGTGCTCCAAAATGATATTTTTTTCTGAAAGAGTGACTTTGATTTTATAAATGTGTTTTAATTACTAACTATTTATTATTTAAATTGTATAACTTCATTAACATCGTGCTATGTTCAAACTATAAGAAAAGAGATATTTAGAAAGATCTACGCAAACAATCAAAGAAAGAATAAGATTAAGTGCTTTGAGCCAATTGAAACCTTTTTGATCCATGAAATTAAATTCGTAATTTTATTGTAACTATATGAAACAGACAATAAATCCTGTTTGTATGTAAGTAAGAACATTGCAATTCCGACACTCATCACACAATTAGGAAGGAAAGCGGACAATAACAACACAATATCTCCATAGCATGAACCTTATATTCTTGTACGGAAAACCCATTAGCGAGAAAACACTTTAAGATATTTATTTTTATTTAATTATTAATAGAAACAAGAAATTAAGAAGCTACCAAGGAAGTGGTGTCGCGCAGATGTTACTACCATAGTACGCTTTCTTAGATAACAAAAATATTTTTTTACGCAATAAGTTCAACAAACTCGATATTTGATCAGAATCCATCAACGTCTATTTATTTTCTAATTCTATATTCTCAAATTTCAATTACTTTTACTTATGTAACATTCTTTCTTGTATTAAATTGGTTTCAGTCTGTGGTTTTACTCTGGTACCTTTTTCAGTGAAAATATCAACTCTTAGATTTCATCTTTTCACGCTCGTAGGCTGTGATTATAAAATACTTCATATTTGAATACGTCTTGAATATGTTTTTTTTTAATTTAAACATAGATTAATGTTTTAAAAACTGTAGTTTTCGTTTCAATTATAAAACAATGAATGAATGTTTGTCATAGGTATATACTCGTAGCATTTTATTTACTTTAGTCATAAGAGAGGAAGGGGTATAGACCTCGCATGGTCTTCGAGAAATTTCGATGGTACTGGAAGAAGATCACGTAACAAAAATAAGGAGTTGCCGAAGGGCAAGTAAGAAAGCTTTGATGACTGTGGATGAGGCAAAAGAAATATGCAGGGACCGTAGGGTTTGACGCTCCATTCTCTTTGATTATCTCGCTAGAGATATACTCATAGCTTAAAAGTATGTAGTATGTACATATATACATTTACCTTTAACACTATTGCTAACATTTGACCATTTATTTTGAAGGGATTTATTTTTATTTATTAAGAGCATTTAAAAAGACTAGTTCGAATTTAATGCGTGACAGTAGTATCTAGATATAAACTCTAGTTTCCTACACACATAATTTTATAATATGATATGCAAAAATATAATATTCATAAAGTGATGCCCAAATATTATTAGAGTAAAACGAGGATAATTGTGTCCGCACTTTAGAGTGTGTATCAAGTGGCAAAATTCTCGAACCGCCAAATATCTAATGATGTGTTCCGGTTCGATGGCATGTAAGCCAGATTTTCCCCTTTCCCACCCATCCTTTCCCCAAAATGTGGTGGTTTTGATAGTGGACTACTACATTGTCCCCCCTTCCATCAGTATCCTCTAGGTTGGCAACGCATCTACAACATCTCTGGTGTTGTAGATGTCTATGGGCGAAGGTAACCACTTACCATCAGGTGGTCCTTCTGCTCGTTTGCCGTCCGTTATCAATAAAAAAATAAATAAATAAATAAATAAACCTGCCTTTTATATTTATATAAGCATTATTTTTTATTTAATTTAAAGCAATTATGAGATTTTATGATATATGATACACATATCCTAGTAAATCTATTTATACGATGAATTAAAAGTTAAATAATATTCTCCTTAAATATGATGGATTTTATCACAAAAAAATATGAGTTAATCAACATTTTTATTACCTACCTACTAAAAAAATCCAAACGAAATAAAATGAAAGTAAACAACATTAGTGGTCGAAATTCTGCGACTAGAAAATCACATTAATCAAGATCAAAAGAACCCTGTTTAGGTGACAGCCGCAGAGAGGTTGGGGAGAATTTCATTTAGAAAAATAAAATAAGATTTTAGCCTGCTGAAAACTTATCAGTAATGGAAAAAGTAGTGGAAATATATTAGAGAAATCGCGGGGCTTTACTAGCGATTTGTGCTAACTTCGCTTTAGCCCCAATCGCACCTCACAAATTCGTTTATCCCACAGGGGCCATTAACGAGTCAGAATAGATTGTGACCTATTGTTCTACGGCCGTAACTCACCTTTTAACAAAAATGTTGTTCGCTGGAAATTGAACGATATATCAAATGTGAATACTAAAAATAAATACTATATAATAATTATGTAACTCCACTAAAAATTACAACATTTTTTCGCTATAATGACATAGTCCTTGCCTGTGTTATGATAGCATTTGAGTACTCTTCAATCGTTCGAATTTTTCGTCGTGTCATGCTCGGATGAGTGTCTTTGAAGCCACTTGTATTTGAATACGTTTTTTTTGTACAAATGAAATGTATTATTTCAAAAACTGTTGATTCATTTTTATAATGAAAGAGTGTAATTTTTTTCCTAATACAATTTGTCAAAAATCTAGTAAAATAAAAAAAGAGAATTATTTATATAAATAACAACGAAAAAGTTGAATATATTACCTTGTAATATTCTACAATACCCTCTATTATAACAACCCATCTGAGAATAATGTACATAAACAATAAGCATTTATTCCCAAAACGGTCAAGCATTTTGCTTGTCGGGTCGAGTAAAGGAGAACCGCACTGACTTATAATGTACCTAAATAAACTAGTAGCCCTGTTACCGCATAAAATGTGCGTCGCCATAGCAACTTGTATTGACTTACATGGTAGTGTCTGTATTTTTTTTAATTTAATTTATTTCTAATGCTTTATGATAAATATTGATTTTCTACACTTCTTTCCCATAAATGTGAATGTTATCTATGCTAAATTTCATACTCAACCGCAAAATTTTAGTAAATAGGGGTCGAAAGTTTTTCTTCAAGTATTAATATGCACTAGTACCCCATTGACGTGTAAAATACACGTTGCTTAAGCCAACGTGTTAACATGTCACTTTATACAAAAGTGTATGTCAAACATATGGTAGTGTAAGTAATATTTATTTAGTTAATTTAATCTATTCTGATACATTATAAAAAATATTGGTTTTTTTCTCTTTGTATTCGATATTCAACTCGATACTCATGTATGCTGATTTTCATTCTCCTTAGTCTTCATACTTTCAGAAGAAGGGATTCCTTTATATATAATATACTTATAGTTATTATAAAATAGTATAAACTTATATATTTAAATTTTAATTATTTCTAAATGTGCCAACAAAAGTGTTGTATATAAATATTTTTTGCGAACTACCAAATTATAACCAGTATTTTTTCCTTATATCTTGGTTCCGCCACTCAGCACGCAATGCCAAACCAAACCAAACCAATGGGGAACAAAAATGTTAAAAGAGAACGGAGTGTCTTAGCACTAGGTTCTTAGTTTCCCTCTACCTACCCTGATGTGTGCAGGATACAGCGTGAAACTATTAAAAAAATATATTTTAGGTATCCGGTTGAGTATAATCTATGTCATATTCGCTCAAAGTTTATTTTTGCTAATTTATCTAGTTGTATAATATCCGCGTCGCCCTCTTCTTTATCACAAGGAGATCGAAATAAAGGAAGGAAGAACGTTATTTTTCTTCCTAGGTTGGCGGGCTAGTTTGTCTGACAGTAGCGTAGAATACATTATTTATTCTGAAAATAAATATTGTTCTGGTTTAATATAACCATGTCACTTTTTTACAATTTAACGGTATAATATTTATTAGAAACGTTTTCTTAAATCAGTACAAGTTAGGTAGGTATCACACAAACCTGAATATATAGATATGGGTCAATTAAAATTAAAACTTGATGATAATTTTCTCAAAACATTAATTTCAAAATTACTTTATTTAATTATAAACCAAATTAAAACAACATCAATTTGGGTTGTGGTCGAAGTTGTGGTGGCAATAATAACAGAAACTTACTATATAATAACAAGTTAAAAAGTTATAGCGTGTAAAAACGTAGCACAAAGGTGCTACGCAAAGAAATGAATCAAGAAAGTATCCACATAAAAAATCTTTTAAAATTGTTTTTGAACTTATCAGAATTTGTACTATATTATATTTGGGTATAAAATTATATTAGATACCAAATATTATGCAAAAATGCATATAATCTTTGATGTGATCTTTACAATCTTAAAGGTTTTAAACCAATAATATTTTAACATGAAATTTGCTCAGGAATTTACAAGAGTTTCCCCTAAGTGCCTAAGTTTATCTGGCTTATGAGGTATCTTAACTGCATTAAACATTACCTTTCTTGCACGTGACACGATTTTCTAAAACAAATTCTTACGTGGTTTGGTTTCAGTGTACATATATTCTAATATTCTTGTATAGGAAAATTGTTCATTTAAATTTGTTAAACATTATGTAAATATATATATTACAAAATCAATTTCAGGTTTCTTCTGTCTTCCCTGCTGTGTGCGGAATACAGAGTGAAGCCAAGTGAAAAAAAAAAAATTCAGTACAACATATTTTCGTCAAAACTCCGTAAGCTAATTATACCATTACAACTAGAGAATATGCCCAAAGAAGTCCTATATAAAAATATCGTTTTTAATATTTGAAATGTTTTATAAATTACATAGTTTTGTAAAAGCTGTGGGAATTGAAGTCGTAACCACTGAAACTGTGAACCTCATAATATGGTATCTTAATACTGTTAATCCATACTTATAGAATATATAGATGAACTTCACTATTGACTTAGTCTTTGACTAAGCAGATTAAGAACTCCTACAAGGAACTTCTACAACAAAAGAACTTAGTTCCAGATAATATTTCGTCGCTTTTCGATGTTAATATGGTATCTCACTTATGGCAAAGTCATGGAAAACTTACTTTTTATATACTTATTCGAAATTGATTTTTGTAGAGAACTTACTTTATTCATTATATGTAACTTGAACGAAAAGGAGAAGTGAAAATTTACCTCTAAGTGTTAAGCGTTCGGTAGAAAGTCGGTATTTTTTTCAATTTAACAATTTTTAATGGTATTGCTAAATGTTAAAAATATATCGCATAAGTGGTGGTTTATCCAAGCACCACTTATACTATATATTTTTTTAGCCTCACGCTGTATCTACACATAGCAGGGTAGGCAGAGAGAACCAGAGAACCTAGCGTGAAGACACTCCGTTATCTTTTAATATTTCTGCTAACCAATTTCCGCCTTATCGAGGCATTGCATGTAGAGTGGCGAAACTCAACGCCGCGCTTTGCCTAGTTACCAGATGGAAGAAACGAAAATAATAAATATTAGTTATTATAATTATTTAATATTTTCCTTTCCTCGAGTAGGATCGAACCTGTAGCGTTAACATTTACATGCTCGTGCCTCCGCGCCACGACAGGTTTTTAGTCTAGTATTAATAGTCCTCGGGTTGCATTTCAATCCACAATCACCTCAAAAACATGTCAACTGCGATACGATGGCGTGAGACTAAACAAATTACTAAGACAACATATTATGGTTCACTATATTACAAAAAATATGTTTACCAGCTATATCAATAAATACTTTTCCGGGCTACAAAGGCTCAAGCAGAATCTATTATGACCCTTTCATCTAAAACATAAATCGCTGAGATCCTCTTTATATGGAAATTCAAACAGGACTTTATATTGAAGTTTTATATATATTACAAAATTTAACCCTCTGCAAGACTGGTAGGACTTTGGGTAAGATTTTTTTCGGAATATATTTTTAAATTGAATGAGCAATAATTAACACACATTGGGTCATATAATTTTAATATCTCTAATTTAAGACAACATTATAATGTTGTCTTAATATATATTAATAATTACTGTTGACATTTGTTTTATTTCAATTATATTAATTTTAATTTCTAACAATTATTTTTCTATATATATTTGTTTGGTGGTAGGAGGTTCGTCCTCCGACTGGCTCGCGACCACTATCATGTCAAAGACGAACCGCCAAATATCTAATGATGTGTTCCGGTTCTATGGCATATAAGCCAGGTTTTCCCCTTTCCCATCCATCCTTTCCCCAGAATGTCGTGGTTTCGATAGTGGACTACTACATTTTCCTACCTAGGTCGGCAACGCATTTACAACATCTCTGGTGTTGTAGATGTCCATGGGTGAAGGTATCCACTTACCATCAGGTGGTCCTTCTGCTCGTTTGCCAACCATTATCCATAAAAAAAAATAAAAAAAAACAGCATAAATACGCGAATATATAATATTTATTTTTTGGTACTTTGAAATCAAAAACTATTCATTATAAAGAATCATAGTAACCAGACCTTCCCTGTAACAATAAAAACTTTCAAATCCACAATTATACACATTATAGAACTTTCTGAATTGCGTAAATTATATGTAAACTTTCCTCATAAAATTAATAACTGTTATATGTACCAAATATAACAGGGAGCCTTACAAGCACACTCTTTAATTAAAGTGTTCAACTACATGTACTTCATGACGACATAAAATGGCGGTCAACGACATAAAACTATTACGTTTCATGAGATCTTAAAAGTAAGGAAACAAGAGAATTCTAACAAATCACTTTAAACGCAATTAGAAGTAATAAAAATGTCAGTTTTAGTATATTCAGGGGTTTGATGTGCAATTAAATAGTTTTAGTATCAAATTTGCTTTACTATATATTAAAATTGCGGGAAAGCGCTGGATGCAGGAGGCATCCAGTCGTGCTACATGGCGATCTATGGGGGAGGCCTATGTCCAGCAGTGGACGTCTTCTGGCTGACGACGATATATGTTACGACTTATTTGTAAACTGTGACAAAATATCACTTGATTATTATTTAAATGTTTGTATGTATAATTTAGAATAGAAAAGTCTCCAACGTTACCAAAGTGAGACTTGTACGAACTCTGTCTGGTCTTCTCAATTTACTTTAATTTATTCTTGTACGCTTCCGAGTCTTGGACGATAAGGGCTGTAGACAGGAGCAACGTCGATGCTTTCGTACTGTGGTACTGGAGGAGAATGCTGCATATATCATGGATACCAAAAATGTCCAATAAGTCCATTCTCAGCCAGCTCAAAATCAAAACAAGGCTCTCCACCATTTGCTACTAACGGATACTCTTATACTTTGGCCACATAGCTCGAAGACAATCAGATACAAACTGGTTGTCGTTGACAAAGTCGACAGGAGAAAACCGAGAGGCTGAACCAGCCAGGCCCAACCGATGATCTGACATCGTCAGAGAGATCACAGGACACCCCATTGTTGAAGCGCTCAGGCAGGCCGAAAAGAGGGTAGCATGGTAAAAGCTCGTCAGCACCTTCATCATGACTCACTAAAGCGGGCACGACCTTCAGTAGTGAAGAATACGACGAAGAAGAAATGTATAATTTAGTTATTTACCTACTCCTAATTCCTTCAAACTTTTTATTTACCTATTACTAACAAATATATAATAATTTAAACTATGTAAAATATCCCAGCCAACTCTAGTAGGGTACATATTAAAAGATACTCCTACAATGTACTTATGATACTTCATACTGCTTGGGTTAGATCATTGTCAGACCATTGCTTTGTTTAAAGGCCGGCAACGCACCTGTAGCTCCTCTGGTGTTACACGGGGCCGTGGGCGGCGGGGATCACTTACCATCAGGTGACCCGAACGCTCGTTTGCCTTGTCCTTTCCATAAAAAAAAAAAAAAAAAAACTATAATGCGGTATTTTCTTACATATAAAGAGGCATCTTTTTTCTACCTATTATGAAAGCAAATTTTCTACTATAGAGTTAAATATTTTTTTTACTTTTTATTTATACTTTTACATTTTTCTGTTCCATTTTTTATTACCATACTAAATCTTCCACGATAAATACAAAGACATATAACAATCAGTATGGAATTAAATTACTTTAATTAATAAACGAAAACTAGAATTATTTAAGGCTAGCAATACTATTTTTTTTTTTTTTTTTTTATGGATAACGGATGGCAAACGAGCAGAAGGACCACCTGATGGTAAGTGGATACCTTCGCCCATGAACATCTACAACACCAGAGATGTTGTAGATGCGTTGCCAACCTAGAGGATACAGATGGAAGAGGAGGACAATGTAGTATTCCGTTCTCGGAACCACCACATTTTGGGGAAAGGATGGGTGGGAATGGGAAAACCTGGCTTACATGCCATCGAACCGGAACACATCATAAGATATTTGGCGGTTCGTCTTTGACATGATAGTGGTCGCGAGCCAGACAGAGGACGAACCTCCTACCACCAAAAAAAAACTAATACGTATAAGGATAAAATAGAATCAATACATATGATATGTAGCATTTAGAAACAACATTACAGATATAAATGTCTAAATGACTCTCTTAATGGCGAGAATTTAAAAAAATATATTGTTCTTTTTCAACTATTAGACGACTTTTAAAGCCATAATAGTGATATAAATCTTTCTATGTTAACTTAATTGTTTTAATATCTAATTTACGTTTAGAACGTAGCTGTAAATGCTTTGAGAGGGTAATAAGGCATAAATATAAAGTTCGACCCAAGAGGCTACTTGTTGACTTCCCTCTTGCTCATGTTCTAAGTGAATGACTTTTAACTTTACTTACTAAATTATCTTTTAAACACTTGGAAACAATTAAAATTAATTAAAGCGTTTAATATTCATGTGTGTAAAGCGAAATAATAGAATTATACACATTATTTTCTATTTATTTAAATAAATGCATGCAGTGCTTCAGGTTATTGTTTTTTTAGCTTTACGCTGTATCCCGCATATAACAGGGTAGGCAAAGGGAACCTGAGAACCTAGTGTTAAGCCACCCCGTTCTGTTCCCCACTTTCCGCCGGATTGAGGCATTGCGTGCTGAGTGGCGGAACTCAATGCCGCGCTTTGCTTTGTTACCAAACCCAGGAAATGAAAATACTAAATATTCGAATTAATCGAACCCCCAATTTGTGCCTCTGCGCCACGACAGGCGTAAGACAGGTTCAATTAATATAAATTTTGATATTTATTTTTTGTTATTTTTCTCTCTACTGTATATAAGCATAAAAATATTTATTTTTATCATTAAAGTGCTCTAGCTATATTATTAAACAGAACTTTCAATGCCCTAGTATTTTCTAGACCACCAAGATCGACTGCATAACTTTTTCTTAATATAAGAGTAGAATAAAATTATGGTAAGCAATTCTAGTAATTAGAAAATTTGTAGTAAAACAAAACATATAAAATTTTCAAAGTTTATTTTAGATATATATATCAGTAGTTTTTAGATATATGAGAAACTGTTTTATTATATGAAATATTTTACAAAAATAAGAATTGGATCGATAATATATCGTTAAAAAAAGGTACTAAAGCAGTATTTTAGCCTGTATGTTTGTCTGTCATAAAGAAAGAACACACCTCCCTAACAGACGGGGCGTCTGTTAGGGAGGTAATGTTAAGTAGTCTTTCATAACAAATATTTATAATAATAATTATTCCAGTAGTATTATAAATGAGAACATATATCAATAAATGTGCGTGATTATCATTTAATTTTTTCTTTAAAACGGCTAATACTAATCTAGGAGTGATAGGTGTGTCTTATACTGTCGATTCGAATATTAAGTTACAAAAAAGATCTTTCTATTTCTTTAGTAAAATGAGAACAAAAAAATCCAAAACTTCTACCAAAGTCTCGGGCACAGCTATTAGCTATACAAGACTGTATTATTTATATGTACAATAAAGATTTATTTATGGGTTTTAAATATATGATTAAGTAAAAGCAAAAATCTATTGATATTTTGCCATATTTCGTTTCCATTAGAGCAAGTTGCTATGCGGAAAATAGAAATATTAACTATGAACGTCACTCTCTGTCGCAGCACATCCCTTTAGATGTCAGGATGACAGCGACACCGGATATTTCGAAATTGCGATATACTTATCTGACGCGTCCATTATCGGCCAACATTTCTGTACTGTGATATAAGGGCAATTTAAATCTTCCTCGTGATGAATAAGTGAAAATTATATCTTAACGTACAAATATTTTTTTTTATATACTTGCCTAATGTTAGCAATTTAAAATGTGATGTGTTGGGACAATTTTTCTTTGTTATTTTGCGCATTATCATTTGGTTGGCAGAAAAAATTACACTCGTTAAAAATCAATCAACAATATTCAAAAGTTCTTGAGACCTAACTTTAAGCTTTCGAAATTGTTCAAAAATAAGTAACAAACTTGTCAAAACAAAACGCGCCGATTATCGCAAATCGTCCGACCTAAAAATGATTCTAAAACTTTTTTAATAAAACCTTAATGGCTTAAACTAAACAAGAGCAATATAATTTGTTTACGATTTACAATAAAAAAAGTAAAATGTCATATCGCATTTGCGGGACTTTTTATAGATACCATAAAGTATCAAGCGTATTTTTTTAAAACTAATTTAGCTTCCAGTGATGAGATCTTTCTAGCGATTTTTACACATTTAAAATGAAGCTATTGATAATTACAGGTATTCGTACTATCTACCTGTTACCACGGACTACTGTAAAGTTCTAGTAGTCCTCCTGACGCATAACAAAGGATTTTGTAAGGCGACGCTTAATTTACGTGCGTATATAATATGTATGATTATTTATTTAATTAATTAAATGTATTAGCAGTGCAATATTATAAAACATATTGCTTTCTGCATCCCTTATCTACATAATTTTTCGTTAAAAATGGGTACAAACACTTTCCTTTACGTGTTAAGGTAACGATGATTGATAGCTTTTTAATTATTAAATATTTTATTACGTATAAGAAATAATAAATAATACGTTATAAGAAATAATTTTTATACATATTATAAAAAGACTAAACATTTTATGACCACGATACTATCATTTCATACGAAATATATTTTTATTTGATATTTTATTAACAAATAAAATATTATTGATAATGAAAATTTACAGCTTTGTAGTCTTAAAAATATGAAAGCTTACGTAGGAACGTTCATGGTTATGTGTGCCTTAGGTAACCACCACCAATCTTTACTATTACTTATGTTTAATATTTCTTAGACAAGCATTTTTGGGGAGCATGCAAAAAAAATAATTTGTTCCCTGCTTTTTCATCTTTGATTCCTTATTTCCCTAAAATTGGTAGACCTTCCTTTTGGTGAAATTATGTATTAAACCGGTCGGGGAAATTGTTATATTTTAACTATAAATTTCCTCTGATTAAAACTTAACCGTCCAACGCGTTTAGTTATGCACGACCCAACTTCGTCATGATGGAGTTATAATTGTAGCATATATGTACCTATAAAATTAAGTAACGGTTTCTAAATATATTTAACTTGACCTTTATTTTCTGGAGGTAATTAAAATAATCTATTTTAAAAAATATAAAAATATTTGAATGATAAATAAACACACATAATGGAAAAAGGACTCTGTAGATGATAATAAACTTCTATAAGACGATTTATACCCTATATACTGCGTTCTTACAAAATAATAAAAGATCTTTAAAGAAATAATTTGAAATATTCTAGAAATCAATATTATTTAACCATACTAAGCTAAAATAAATAAAAAAAAGTGTTGTTAAACAAAAATAGAGAATATAGAGTAATAATTATTATTTCATAGTTAAGTATCATATTTTATTTAAAATAAGAAATTAAAGATTTCTTGAAATGTTTGTCATTTAGGGGTACCTATAAAGGTATTTATTGTAGAAGTGATTAACGGGATGAGCTTTTAACAAACTTAAGCAAATTAATTAAATTATCATTGGAACTATAGCAGTGTTGCAAATTTAAGCTCAATTGATTGAGGTTAACTAATTCAGGGTTGAGATCCAAGATTTGTCCCATACTAAGAAATTAATAGAAACTAACTAACAATAATAGTAATAAATAATATCTAATAGTTAAAAATATATATTTATTGAGAATTATTAGAGACAAAATGTTATGAAATGATCCAAAGAATAAACAATCTAGTATTAGATCCATCAAACGTAATCGTGTGATGCTTCATAAAAAACATTTTTGGAAACAAATGTAAGGCGTTTTCTGAAAGAAACAATGTTCGCAGCACTGAAACTACTGAAATAATGAAATACTGAAGAATATTAAATGTACTTGCAGTTCAAAATGCGAATGTCTTTGGGACTACTTTTAAATTGAATAGGATATTATTTAGCTCCCTATGGACTATTTTCCTTCTTAATATTTTATGAGGGTTGGACTATAATCATTTTATATATCTAATATACCTAATGATTATAGCAACGCCAGTCCTGGCGCTGAGGCACAAGCCTGCGAATGTAAACGCGACAGGTTGTAGGTTCGATTCCCACACCAGGAAATGTAAAACCTTTAGTATTTTCATTTCCTGGGCTTGGTAACAAGGCAAAGCGCGGCGTAGAGTTCCGCCGCTCAGCAAGCAATGCCTCAATTCGGCAGAAAGTGGGGAACAGAGTGTCTTAACACTAGGTTCTCAGGTTCCCTTTGCCTACGCTGCTATATATGTGATACAGCGTGAAGCTAAAAAAAAAGTTATATCAAAATAATTGAAATTGTTATTTATATTCTAATTTGACGACACCGTGGTAGAATTATAGATTTGATCCTCACGCAGAAAATATAATATATTTAAATAATTTAGTTTCTCTGGCCTTAATTACGTTTCGAAACTAAAAATCCCTCACGTACTGAATCCCTCATATACTATGTATAAGAACATATTTATAACATTTAAGACCTTCATATATTTTCTAATAGCTATTATAAATAATAGATTGACCAAATATTTGCGAATAACAGAGATTGGAATATGTTCCATTAAACCGGGCTCGTTTTTCAATTTTCTTGTTCAATACCTTCACGATATCTGAAGGCACGTTTCACAAAATAAAAATACATAACGCTAGTTTTATAGATTTTGAAATATATTATCCTATTATGTTATATTTTAATTATATATAGACGTACTTATAAAAAGTTAAGAAAAGTTAAGAGATTTTCTCTTCTTGGAATAAGTGTTAAATATTTTTCCCCTTTCCCAATCATCCTTTCCCCAAAATGTGGTGGTTCCGATAGCGACCTACTACATTGTCCTCCCCTTCCATCTGTATCCTCTAGGTTCATGGTTCATGGGCGAAGGTAACCACTTACCATCAGGTGGTCCTTCTGCTCGTTTGCCATCCGTTATCCATAAAAAAAAAATTGAAACAGCCATAATTACATTCTGTTTCTAAGCAACAAAAAAAACGTAATTTAAAATATATTTTTTTTTAATATTTTAACCGAGATAACTGAATTATTGATTTATTTATTTTATATTAATCAATATTAAATGGTTTAACATGGTAAGTTGTTTTTGAAAGATGTAAGAAATTTTTTAAATAGAAATTGTCCCATTCGCGATGTTGGCATACATGAAAATGCATTATGGTTTTCATATTAATATGAAATAAAAGTTAAGGAAATCAGAATTCAAATCTACTTCCCCTTGACAATACGACATAACACTTAACGCATTCATGCCTAAATATATATACAAATCCTAAATAGTACTTAAGTATATATTAAGAAAACATTCGAACACTGACATTCGTTTCAGTACCAGAGGTCACAATGTAAACTGCGTATAAAGCCAATGAGGCGTGACTTTCTGATAAATGCTTAATGTTAACCAAATATCAAGTTAGCATAATAGTCACGTAAAGATTTATCATGGAAAGTTTATTTAAATGAAACACTAAAAACAGAATATAAAATTTGTCTTGATTTTCACAGAGACTATTAAGTAGAGAGGTACACTATTTTCTAAATTTTTCATTAAAATATTGCAAAAAAAATATCTGACAGTGACGTTGACGAGCTCCATAGAGATGCTGATAGTTTTTTATGGTTATGGTGCCTTAGTGTGGTGAGTTATGTGAACTTTTAAACCGGTTTTATTAAGCATGTCCAGCTGTAACTAACTGTGCAGCACAATTTAAAAAGTTTAATTTCACTTACTAATTCCTTTATCATCATGAAATTTGGCAGTTAAACATCGATCGTATGACAATACAATAACATTGGTAACTATGGACTATGGAGCTCAAAGATACAATAGGTTTAGTACAATACATTTCTCTAAATGGACGGAAACTAATAAACAGAAATACATCATTATTAGTTAGCATTCTCTGTATTTCGCAAATACATATTTTAAATTTAAATTGAATGAAGTAAAATTTATTACGAGTTGGTGTTTCTTAAAATTGTGCAATTTATATATTTATGTTAAATGTGATTACTAAATCATTGCTGTACCTTCGGCCTTTGCATATGGTTAGAACGCTAGAACCAATCAAGCGCTTCGATGGAAGTTCATATATTCTCAAGCCCCTCAAGCTATGGACCAGCGACATCAAACGTGTCTTAACAAAATGTAACCAAGCAGTAAATTAACAATGTCGTCGTCCTTTGACATTTACACGAGCTCAAACAAATAACAATGCAATGCAATTTACAATACCTTTGGAAAACGTTGAGCCAAGAAAATATTTCAAATGTCTAACACTTTTACATACGGAAAAATAAATCGCCAATTAGTAGCGCTTGTATTTCCAAAGAAAGTGTCAGTACTGTTCTTTCATTTTATGACATATGAACACAAATCACCAAGCCAATTTAACGTTGCATTCGCCAACATTGGAATAATTTAATAAATAACAAATCATTACCCATATAACATATCGTATTATCTCCATTACTTTGGAAATTTCAAAAAAATCTGATGTTTACTGTCACAACAATAAAGCAGGACACTTTTTTCATCAATAATCTAGTTTTATCATCGTGTGTAAAGTACTGTACACAGACTATGGGCAGCCATGAAAAAAGTAAAACTTCTAATTAAATATAAAATATTGATCGACAACCCGTTTTGAATTACTTAGGCAAATACCAGGATATGGACAATTTATGCTCTTAATAATGCTGAGCTTAATTCACTGAGGAAAATAAATTTTGTAAGCAATTAGAACATGACCTGTTTTGAATTATGAGAAAATTTTATCCCGCATCCACTTTATGAAATCTTAAAATTTTCTACGTTATTATTATAGCGTCTACGATCCTTTATTATAGATAACTCTTCAGTATACATTTATGAACATCTTTAAAAGCCATTAGCCAAGACTAAAAGGCGTCGATAAAATTTATATATAGACGAAACTTGAAGATTGCCGCGGTTTTGTGTTGAGTTCATGAGATTCATTTCTTTGTAGAAACACATTAATGCGCATTTAATAATAAAATATATTTTATAAATATATATTATCTTTATAGAGTCTTATACAAAGTATTTTCTTTGCATTTACATTTTCAGTTTAAAAGCTTTTAACACATTAGTTACGCATTTTATTTATGCAGAAACTATTTTTTTTTTTGCAAAAGTTCATAAAAACTGACGGCTATTGTTCTGCCTGCCATATGACATTGTATTTTTTATTTTGTGCACGTTCCTTAATATCATGTCCACCATCAATCTAGCCATACATTTCCGCGTATTTACGTGATCTTATTTTGTCATCGTTGTACATATAACAATCTATTTTAATTGTTAATAATTATATAGAAATACAAATAATTAAAAAGGCATATGCACATAATACTAAATTATTATGAAAAATTTGCCAATTAAATTTTATAATACAACACGGTACCTAAAAAAAGGACATGTTCGGATAACTTGGCTTAAAACAAAAAATAGTAATAGACTACTAATGTTCCTTAATCCCTTTTCCACCATTACCTCATATTTTATTACAACGCAAATTACTCTAAGAAATTCTTGCACAAAAACCTTTTCTTTCATTAAGAAAAAAAATATTGACTCTATTCAAACAGAACGTTTATTCAAAAAAGTATATTAGCAATCTCTAAATATACCTACTTAATCTGTAAAAAGGAAAGGCCGAGCTGCCCTGAAAGGATTCTGCGCTCCTTTTCAGGATGTTGAATCTAAATACTTACAGTGCTAATTGCTATTTGTTTTTCTTATTAATTTAGTGCTATAACAACCCTTAATGCAAACCTAAATAGAATAAAAAGCTTTAAACAATTTAAAGTAATTTACCTTTTTTTTCTTTATTATAAAGAAATTAACGCCTGTCGTGGCGCAGAGACACAAGTTGGATTGGTAGTTGTGAGTTGGATTCCCACTCCAGGAAAAATGTAAAGTTTAGTACTTTCCTGAGTTTAGTAACAAGGCAAAGCGCGGCGTTAAATTCCGCCACTCAGCACAGAATACCTCAATTCGGCGAAAAGGTTCTCAGGTCCCTCTACCTAGCCTGGTATATGCGGGATACAGCGTGAAGATAAAAAAGAAATAAACATTTGCTAGGTAAACATAAGAACTCGTAGTTCTTATACTTTACTGAGCATTATTTCCAACAACATTTGTATTTGTCTGTTTCTAAAAACATTTCGATACATTTGGTTCGCGATTATAATCATTTAATCGTAGCAAATGACCAGTTGTCGTGCAGAGATTGATGAGAGGCAGGCTGAAGATTAATTACTGTACAGCGAAAGTGGTGTCTTATATATCATTTATCAATGGATAAAAGGAATGGATAAATAATTAACAGAGAAACAAGAGATGATTTTATACGAAGAAGTATTTATATAATGAATTTATAACTAAAATATTGCTTAATAATTAATTTAATTTGATTTTAAGAATTTTGTTAAATTAAATAACTTTACCATCCGAATTTTCGAATCCACCTTTAAAAACGTTTTCCAAAGCAAAATGTGGTCCTTTGGAAATGTCTAGACCTAGATTTCGTTATGGAATCAAATTTTCTTTAGTTTGAACAAATTCAAACATTCTTGTATGTTTAATTAAATACTTTTTTAATATTGTCCTTTTTAAAAAAACAATATATCAAGTGATATATTGTTTTTAGAATAGTCAAGTGTCTAGTTCATTTTCATTTTATTATGAACTAGCAGACCCGGCGATCTTCGTACCGCCTAACAGACAATGAATGCCAAAGCCTAAATTAGTTCAGCTAACACCTTTTAGCTGAACTAATTTGATTTGATGATCGTAATACCATGATACAAAATAAATATTAAAATTAGATAGATATATAAAAGTATTTTATTATGATGAACGAGTGTCCCCGTTGACGCGTTCCGAGTCCCGCGAGGGCGTAATGTTAGGACACTCCGCTCTCCGCTTTCCAAGTGGGCGGAGAGATAAGACACCCCGCACTCCGCTTTCCGTGAGTACGGAGTCATAAGAAACTCCGCTCTCCGCATTCCGTGAGCACGGAGTGATAAGAGACACCGCACTCCGTCCCGTCCCGTCCCGTGAGGGCAGAGAGTTAAGACACACATCTCCGCTTTCTGTGAGGCCGAAGTGATAAGACTCTCCGCTATCCGCTTTCCGGAAGAACGGAGTAAAAGTCCGCTATCCGAGAGTAGAGTGTGTTACGACACTCCGCTTTCCGATAGGATGGAATGTTAAGACACTCCGCTCTCCGCTTTATAAGAGGACAGAGTGTTAGGACCCTTTGCTATCAGCCTTCCGCCCGAATTCAAGATATTTCGTGTTGAGTTGATTAACTAATCATACACTTAGGAACAGAAGAACAATTATCGAAAAGGTATAAAAATTAAACGTTGGATGACTCGAGCCGCTCCACTCTGGTCTAAGCAGTGATTTAAAAATATATATTTTCAAGATTGTTTTTCTAAGAACAATCATTTGGCAAGAGAGAATGCTATTTATTAAATATTTTGATATTCTTATGTGGAAAAATTGGTACATTTTCCAAAATTGTTTTTCTTTTAAATAAAAGCTAAATAGCGGTTCTAATTTTTGTCCCCAATATAAATTATACTCGAAAAAAAAATGGCTTCACTTGCAATCTTATCAATATAATTTGACTGTGTCGTAGTTTTTTTTTTAATTCTTTCCTATTGGAAATTTTATTCTGTAGCCCTATATAATTAAATTATTATACTTACAAATTCTTCTATATAACAGTCTTATGTTTTATAATTATTGAGTAACAATTATCAAGTTATTGAGAAAAATGAAAAAAATGTCGTCTAAATATTGAAGCTTCCTAACTTTCACATAAATAATAATCATAGGAGTAAAAATATTTTTATCTTACTAATAAATGTTAGTTTACGTTACCTGTGTCATGTTGTCTTTATGAATACACTATCCCACAAACATCAAATAAACAAATATAAGAGTATTCTTAATAGCTGTAAATTAACACAGTATTAACTTCTTGCAATTAGATATTTTTATTATAAACGAATTTCTTAACAAAATGTATTCCGTCAAATAAAACTTTCTATTACCCTCATTTTATTTTATCCTCTTGCCGCTTTTTATTTAACTAATAATTCCATTGTATAAGAAATTATTTTTTTTTTTTTATTACAATGTAGTAACAATTTCACTTAAATAATCATGAAAATATTGATAACAAAAATAATATTATAATATTCCTTATTATGTGTTCATTCTTCGGTCGATGAAATACTCGTATATCTAAAATGGATTATATTATTCTTTTTTACAAGTAATTGGCGTAATTTGACGGTGTCAGTTGTTTATTTTTCCTACGTAAAATAAAAGTATCCCATAAGTTGCGCTAAGTTCTAAGCTATTATCATGCAAAAACTCATTCATTTCTATCCAGTAATTATCGGCATATAAAGTAATTTGTCTATTTATTTTTTTTATTCTTTTCATAGAAACTACATCGAATAACAGGATAAAAACTGTCCTATATGTACCTCCAGACTTTAAGCTGTTACCATGCCAAAATTAATGCATTTCTAACCAGTAGTACTTGCGTAATGCGCGTTCAAGTATACAGACAGACAGACAGACAGAAAGACAGACAAACAGACAAACAGACAAACAGACAAACAGACATAAAAGTTCTACTGATTGCTTTTTTCGCTTCTATTAATGATATATTAACGTACCCAATTGGTATTTTTCTAAAATGTTCCATGTACAGAATTGACTTTTCTGCTCTTTTGTTATATACATAGATATGGATTATATATACAATATAATTTTAGATGAAAATGGTTCACGTTAATCACTATTTTGTTTGGATGTACTCAAACTTACCATTAAAGCGTGAAAATTCACGCAAGCCAGCGAACCTTTGTAAAACGTTTGGTTAGACGAAGGCTAATTATTTATATGTTCAGCCATGTATGGTCTTTGTAGAAGGTAACATATAACATGAAAGGATTAGATGATATTAATAATAAATATAGCACGATTTGCTCTACTTACGCATTTTTATTATATTTTTATTTGGAGAACATAAACATAACAGTAACAGCGTTGAAAACAAAAATAATAGATAATTTTTCCATCTGTTTGTAAAAAACGAATTGTATTAGTTTAATTATAATAAAAAATAACTTAAGCGTTTCTTACAACCGATAAAGAAAGCTTTCATAATAACTGCGAGTTAACAAAAAATTCCTTTCGAACAAAAATAAGATCAATATTCATAAATAAAAAAACGTCGTTGCGGCCATGTTGTTATGATATTGGCATGCGATATTACAACGTACATAGCAACAAGCTAACATAACTTAACGAGTTATCGGAAGAAGGAAATTCAATTTTAGATGCATGGAATTTAAAATTGGTATCCAAATAGGATTAAAAAAACCGCTTGAGATTTTAGTAACAATAATTTTATGAGTGAGAATACGTGACATGTTAGATTTTTGATTCCCACTCGAAAGAGTAAATTCGTTTTCTAAGGTGATTTGACAAAGAATATTTATTCTAATCGTAATGAGTGGAAAATAAAGTATGCTGTATAGATTAGATACCCTCTGCACTGCAAATGGGAGATGAGATTGTAAAGAAATAAGTTAACTTTGAAAGAATAATTAACGATATATTTTATTACTGCTATCATATTAATAAGTATCTGCAGTAATATTTAAGTTTATTTTTTAAATTACCGTTTTATTCATATTATGATTTATATAACATGTCCCAAGTCCCTCTTGAATTGATCCAACATAACGCAATAGATCCCATTTAAATCGAACAAGAAACTGTTCATCTGGGAATGTATTAGTTTGTCAAGGCAACGATGTTAACATGGAAATTTGGTATCTACGGTCTATTATGAACCTACACTAAATTATATATATTTCCCTTTAGAAATATATAGTTTTACCTATGAAAAGTCATCGTATTATATAAAATGTTCTATTTCCCTCTGTTGAATAAAATAAATTACTGAAAAACTTAGAAAATATAAAATATTTATGGAACCGTAGTCATTGATAAAATCTTCCCATGTTATTTGTCTCCAAGCCACAACCGGATATAATAAAATTATACCATAAACGATTTGTTTCATTTTGCACAAAAAGCTTAAAATAGGATTTAGACATATGCAAAAATAAATACGAAATCAATTAGTTACAAGAACATGACGTAGAATCTTATGCATATAAGGAAATACATGCATGAATATATACTACGTAAAGATACATAACTGAACGTATCCGTTATTGTGCTAAATCATAGCAACGCTAACGTTAGCGTAACATCGATCATCCCCTTGACACTATAGAATATCAATCATCTGGACTATTCAACATACGCCATGCATCTGTAAGCTCTGTTGTAAGGAAACTTTACTATGACAATGAGCTTTGGCTCAGGAGCAAGTTTTTAGCGTTGTATGTAAAGTAGGTACTATTTGTAAAGAGCAAACAGTATATTTATTATCTATAAATTAATATTAACAAGAACCTTATTCCGACTGAGTTGCATAATGAAACTATCCTATATACTCCTTCCAAACTCTAATTACTAATAATTCTTGTACTATGCGAAACATCATTATGAAACTAAAACATAGACAACTACTAGTTAGTACTAGTTAGTTTTTTATATTAATCCACCAGATCAGTATCTATTTATTTTTTTATGTACATTTCTATGTCATATAGTCAACACTGTATCTTCGGTCTTAACTAAAGTACATAAAAACGACAAATATCTTATAAACATTAAAGGGAAATTTTCTGAAAACCAGTATTATTACCAAGAACATCAATCATCCTTTTACCGTTACGGTGTTCACATTCGTATGGACTGCGTCGCTGAACAAACCCTACCTCTTGTAAGCACGTGATTCATGATTTAACGATTTTGAAGACCTAAAGATTGTTTAAGAACCAAAAAACATGTATAAAGAATAGTTTCAACACTGCACATATATAAAGAACAATTGTTGAATTCCAAACAATTAATTGCTCATGCTGAATGTATATTTGGTGTGTTTTCATATTAAGCACTTCAAACATTTACTTTACCTACGGCGGATCTAACCAATCAATAATGCTTAAACCATTTTTTTATATTTATTTATTATATTTCTTATTGTGTTTACTCTTCCATCATTTCTAATGTATACAACCGTTTTAATCAGACGTTCACGATTTAATCAATCAAAAAACCCATTTAAAATTCAAACGTAGAAACATAATTAGTTAAAAGTATATGGTTTGCTCTATATTTCATTCATTTATCTATATACGAGTCTATATACGAGTATACTATATATGTAGTACTCGTAAGTATAATTATCGAATTACTTTTACACACAAACTTATACAAAATCTTTGAACCAATCCCATCTCGTCAGCAAATTCATATTTGTATTGAAATAAACAATAATCCAGGTCAAGGATTTCATGAAAATCTTTTTTGGGGAATCAAAGCACTAAGTCCGGGCTAATATACTCGCTGTAAACATGAGATAATAATATGAAGTCCGTGAAAATCTATATATTTTATATGGCAAAACAAAATTATTAAAGTCATTCTAAGGGGTTCTCGGATTTGTGGTCTGTTTATATCAAAGAAGGCTCTATTGAAAGATTTATTTGGGACAGATGAGCAGTAAATAAAAATATTCATGAAACATATGTATGTATATTTATCTTTATTTTATTAGCATGAGTGGGTACATGTTGATTGAATTATGGTAATATAATATTTTGACTCGTATAGTAACTACGAGTATGTGTGAGCTTTATACGTAATATACCTACTTATAGACAGATGCTTAGGAATCAGACTTGGTATTTTCTGGATTATAGAGGAAATTCTAACCCTCTCATTTACTTTCAGTATCTATAAGTACTATATAATAACTAATAGCTTAAATAAGAATTCAACGCCGCATTTCATCTTGCCAGAGCGGGGAAATGGAGATAATTTAAATATAATACATCCCTTAGTGGGAATTGAATCTACAACAAATCGCGTTTATAGCCAGACACTGTCCCACTGCGCCACGATGGCCTCCAATACTAAAACTTATAAAATATTGAGTTGCAGAAAAAATTAAACTTGTCTTACGTAAAATACGTAGCCCTACAAAGCAATAAATACGCAGGATATTGTACACGAGTACTAAAGTCGTGTCAATAATTCATCGGTTTAACGCATGTGTACCTCCAGTAGTCGCGTTGATTAATTAACTTGCAGAGTTAAGCGCTTTCTGTATGCTTCAAGTATTTAAAGCCAATTATTACATTTAAACACTATTAAACTATTCATTTACATGTGAAACAAACTTATTATAAACCAGTATAACTAGTTATTTGTTAGCTATTTGATTATGTAAGCTAGCTGCATCTAGATATGTATTTTGGTAGTTTGGGGTGAAAAATAGACAAGGTCGAAGGTTCGAATTTAATTTTTTTTTTTTATATTTACCCTTTTATCCGTGTAGTAGGAGAAAATCTAGTGTCAAGATTCTCCGTTCTCAATTTTCCACCAATATTCAGAATATAAGGTGAACATAATATATACAATATATCATGTCTGTGAGGAAACGGGGTTAAGATACATTTCCCCTCCGTCGCTGGGTAGAGTCCCGTAAGAGGCGGGTAACCCAAGTCAAAGACGAACCGTCAAATATATGAATGATGTGTTCCGGTTCGATGACATGTAAGCCAGGTTTTTCCTATTGCCACCCATCCCTTTCCCATAACGTAGTGGTTCATATGGCGAACGGCCTCGGCCACTGTTTCCTCCCCTTCCATCTGGACTGGCAACGTATTTACAACTCCTCTAGTGTTGTAAATGTCTATGGGCGAAGGTGATCACTTACCATAAGGTGGTACTTCTGCTCGTTTGCCTCCTTATAACAATAATAAAAAAAATACGTTAACCTTATTGTGTTTACTTTGAACAATTATTTAACCATTTATTATAATAAATGGTTAAATACTAAGATATTACGAATGTACCTACAGTTGTCAACACCAATTACTTACTCAAATTAGGGCACAGTTTAACGAAACACGTGTAATTTTATATTATCTTTTAACGGTAGATACAATTTCAATCTTGTTATCTCAATTTGTTCAAGGAATCATTTAAATAGAACCTAACTAAAACTTTTTAGGTTTTTTTATTAATTTATTCATAACGATATCTAACAAGAAAATTACGTTACATATTATAAAAATTCTTATAAGAAACTTTTTATCTTTGTAATATTTATATTTTAAAAAGTGTCATTTATTCACTTAGAACTTCATTGCGTGGATGAACTGAACACACAGGTATATTAAAATATCGTATAAGATTACAGTGAGATCATCATAGCGCAGTGGAATAGTGTCTGACTGTAAGCACAGTGGTTATGAGTTTAATCCCTCTCAAAAAAATATTAATAATTTTGTAGCTTCACGTTTTAAATCAGCATCACTATTTTCACACTAACAGAGTAATCAAGAAGAGAACTTAATTTCAAGACATTCCGTTCTCCGCCATTCGCCCAAATTTAAGATATGTTATTAACTGGCACAACTCAACGCTGTGCTTTGTGTTGCCAGAACAGTGAATTGAGAATAAATTTAAATATTATTATTCTCCCTAGCGGGGATTGAACCTACAACCACCGTGTTAAGAGTTAGTTGTCTCAATGAAAGCCTCAATAAGTTCGATATGTCTCAACATAGCCCTCGCAACAAATGTGATATAGTTCAGTTTGTTTTGTGTAATTAAGTAACTAGGCTACTTATATTTTTTTATAGAATATTATTAAAATTGTATTATAATTAAATTTAGACGAATGGCTGCTACTATATAAAAGAACCAGATGTATTCAATTAGAATTACCTACTATAACATCTGAGGATTTTCTTATTGTACTTACTTAGTCTATTCTCCATTTCCTTTGTGATCTTGAACATATTTTAGTAACATTGGAAAATAAGTCTATCAAATAGAAAATCCGATTAGGTAGAATATTGAAAACATATAGGAATACTAAAAAATATTCATTCTTGTTTCATTCGAAATTTCAACTCGCAATCACTTTTCTGCGTACTAAAACAAGTGTTCAATTCCGGCATTTTATTTCATAAAATATCATCTTTTAGAAAATTGACCTAGCGCGAAATATTCGCTAAATTGATTTCTCGAATAAAATTGTGTTATAGAGGTGACTGTCCAAAAGCGCCGTAATTGATTAAATTTATTAATTAACAATTTAATTTCATTGCACTGATCCAGTATACTAATTAAAAGGAATAGACATTATAACATTATTTCAGGGTTTTTCGAAATTCACCCCCATTGGGGGTTGAAGGGGGTGGCTGTGTTTGTATGGGAAATTTAATTCTATTGAAATATTTTGCGTGACACTGAAATAATGCTCTGCAATACAAATTATGAGATACTTACTAATATTATAAATGCGAAAGTAGCTCTGTCTGTTTGTCTGTCTGTTACGCTTTCACGCCTAAACCACTGAACCGATTGTGATGAAATTCGGTATGAAGATAGAACTGAACTTGGGAAATGACATAGGATACTTTTTATTGCGAAAAAAAGGAAAGTAGCGGCTGAAATAGGGAATGAAAGTTTGTATGGAAGTTCCTTATTGTCAAACATAAAATCATGTAAGATTGTTCAACTGTTTACAACTTTCACACCTAAACCACTTAAACAATTTTGACAAATAGTCTAGACCTTGGGAAAGACTATAGATTACTCTTTACCATGTCACGCGATATAACCGAATTCCACGCGGGCGAAGCCGCGGGCGGAAAGCTAGTAAATAATATATATAAAAGTTTCTCTCTTTTGCCCGTATAGAGAGCCGTTTCCTCTCGAATGTCCCTACATTATCTGTTGAGTGGTGGAATTGTTGTTTTACCCGAGCGGAGAAATAATAATGATCTAATAGAAACGTTCTCACGCATGGGAATATGCGCCACGGCGCCATGATGGCTTCCTATAATTATATAGGTATTTATTAAATTATATAAAGCACTATTTTTACACTTTTAATAAGAATTTTATATACTTATTAGTTTTCAAAGAGAGCTGATTAATTTTAACCCTTCTTTAGTTAATTTAAAACAATTGTGATCTCAACAAAATTTGAGAAATACCGTAAAAGTAACAGAAATATCTTAGAAGTTTCACCTGGTTGATTTTAAAATATACCTATTAATTTTGTATCTTACTTGTTCGTACAGACTAAAGAATCAACTATTTTTCTTCATAAGCAATTCCGCTTGTACACATAACCTTAATGACTGACTGATTGACGGAACCAAAATCAAAAATATCCTAACTCCACCATAATATCGTTTATTACTAAATAAGTGAATAAAAATAGAGTTAATTTAAATACTTGTTATCATAATAACATTTATCGAGACTTTTATAATAAAGCAATTTTCAACTTTTGTGTAACTGACGTTAATTACCTCTAACTTTTATGACAAGAAATAATAGTTTCCTTTATTATAAGTTATTTAATAATACTCTCAAGTCGTAGTTATGACATCTTTAATCAATATTTATTATAAAAAACTCTTTCGTTACTCACTAAGTGACTAAAAGCAATGCACAGTCGGAACTATTGGACATAGAAAAGAATTTTACAACATGATCCTACATTATGAAAAGTATGAAATACTTATTAACGAAACTATGAAAAATAAAAATAGTATGGCAAGTATAAATTCCATGAAAATGAAGTCATAGGTGGAAAGCAATATCTATCATATATGTAATTAAATATACTAGTGTTCCTGTTAACGCGTTAACAACGCGTTGTCTTTAGCAATGTATGTATATGTTACTTCTAATTTATACAACCCATGGTAGTGTGTGTAACATTTATTTTTGTTAATTTAATATATTTTTATGCATTATTTAAAAAAAATATTAGGATTCTGCACTCCTTCTCTATATACTCGTAGACTATAAGTGTGCCAAGTTTCCTGCTCCTTCTTCCGCATAATTTTCGTATAAAAGGGATCCAAAGTTTTTGCTTCACGTATTTATATATAGATAAATCGTCATTCTGGAAGCATTTTAACTTGAGTAGTTAGTCTTTGAAGATATTTTGTTCCTAAGCCTACAATAAATATATTTTAACAGCGTTCTCTGGTGTAATTTTTTTATACTAGTTAGAAATCTGAATTTCAACTTCCAAAAATAGACAGAATCGATTCCACAGCCAAATATTTCATCAACATTTTCTGTCAAGCAATACTACCTATGTAAGCAATGTATAACAGACTAAAATCCAGCGTAAACACTCTCCACCAACTTGAGACCCCGCAGGACCGCCTATTGCGTACTGTCGTCTTCAGTGTACTCCGGGGTTCTTTCAAATGCAACCGCAACCTCATTGACTTGCAGGAGGAACTGTGTAACAGACATTTGAGTTTTCTAATTCGTCAAATTTGAAAGACAAGGAGGAGCCTTGTCATATTTATTATACCTATTTGTTGAAAGTATCGAAAAACACCTTTGGTTAAAAATTAATTGATTTCATTATTATTTCAATTAAAACAGTATCTTTACCATAACATCTGTTTTTTGGTATTTCAAACATTCACTTTGTCAGTTAAGCTCATTAAGAGCCGGCCTTTACGTTTGTGTTGAACATTTTGCAAAGTTTGCCAGTGAAAATATTTACGCCAAAGGTCCGCAATGACAATTTCACAAAAAAAGAACTCAAATACGGCCATTTTTATATATTCTTATTTGCCTTTTCATTAAGCTTCGAATGTTTTTCTTGTTATAGGAGTTTTAATTGAAATTTTGGCTCCTACAGAGAAAAGTAAATTGAAAATATTAGTTTACAAATGTTTTCATTACTTATACAAAATAGTTTCAGTAAATTAAGATTTTGTAATTGGAAAAAGGAGAGTCTTGACACTGACTGACTAAGTGTCTTGTCTGTGTCTATCCAGCTATGCGGGATAAAACGTGATGCTCGTTTTTTTAAATTTATTAATAAATGAAATTACATTTCAACCAAATCGTAACGAGATCCAACCACACACATGGCCACGTAAGATCAACTCTACAATAAATTTAGAATTAATTAATTTATTTATATTACCTCAGTATTAAATAAATTATAAGCACATATAGGTACTATATAAAGAACTTCATCATAAGTATTTCCACAATATGTCGTTAACAAAGACTTTTCTGAATGACGAACAATTAAAATTCGATAAGAGCAATAACATTTTACGAGAACGTCAGTCCCAGTGAAGTTATAAAAAAACAATAAACAAGGAAGTGGTGCGAATTTCGAGCTTTGTGCTCAAATAACGAGGAAAAGTAGATTATGGAATTTATGGTTTCGACGAATACCAATATTTATATTTGGTACGACTGATTAATTTTTACGTAAACACGTTTCTTTCATTTACCATGTCGGGGCTGAAATCAATTATATTATTTTTTAATTTAAATATTTTGTATATACTACTGTACTCGTATCTTTTTACTAACACTGTTGTTAAGAATGTTGACTGGTATCTGTCCGTCACATATATGGGGACAAATTACAAAATTGATATCATATTTATATTGTTATAATTTTAATTTTGTATACATTTTTTTTTTTATTTAAACTATTTGCGAGATTGTAATGGCCCTCGTTAACCACTAGACTAGTATGTTGGATAAATTATAATTAATCAAAGACTGCCTTTATTACCATTACATATATTCATAAATTTAAAAAAATCCATTATCATAAAATTGGCGAGGATCAAGCCCCAATAAGCCCAAATTCAGTGAACGGATCCTGACTCGCAAAAAATTACCGGCATAAAATTTCTGGTGATTATGTAAATAAACCTGCCGTGTGAAATTGCCTGTCTTACATAGTCTTATGCTAATGTACAATTGAATTCCGATTTGATCACTCCATATGCCATTAGACTTTATAGAATACCGTATATCCTATAATAATCATTTCCTTCAGCTCGAAAGGTATTTCTTGGTAATTTTACATCAACATTATCTTCATTATACACGTACAAAAATCTATATATTGCATTTTTTATGCATAATAAGTAGACAATGTAAATCCGTAACTCTTTATTTCTAAAGAAAATTTTCTATACGTTGTGGCCTCATTATTTCTAATGAGTTCGTAACATATTCTGGATTTAGGTACATTCAATTATACAAAGTTGTCAAACATTAAAGACAAAATGATTCATTGTTGACCATTTCATGATACTTTTCGATCTATTCCATGAAATAATATGACCACAATAAAATATACTTCATGAGCTACTACTACGTCACTAAACTATTGTTAAGTTTTGACGAGTTTTGACTGGAACTTCTTGCAAGACAAACTTTAATAAAAAATTCTTGATTAAGTACACTGTGCAGATGTACTCGTACAAGTCATCGTAGAGATTGTTTCTATATCTATACTTATATTATGTGTTCTATATTTTGTGTTTTAAAAACTTTATATTATAGAGTAATATGAGTAGATTGCGCTACTGTAAGTAATTAAAATTTTGCTAAGTAAAGCAAATTAGTTTTATTGTTACGTTCTGCGGACGATAAAATTATTAATTGGCAAAGTTTTCTAATTAGAGTAAGTTTTCAAGAATAAAGGCTTTAAGGAAAAGTAAAGTCATAAGTGGATAGATTAGATGAAATTGCAAAGCATTATTACCTGCTTCAGTCAACAACGTCAAATTTGACTACTTAAAAGAGGGAGCCAGGTTACTATAGCAATGATAGATAGTACACGAAGCGTAGTAAATTTTCTTATATAAAGTTAGCCGTATTAGAACAGGATATTTAGCTAATAATAAATCATTATGAATTATTTAATAATATATAATTATTTTAAAATATTGCCTAAATTATAATTAATGAAATAGAGAATGAAATAGAATATAAGTAAATATTTATAAAAGAAATGTACCATATACAGCTTGAAAGATTTCATCCTTTCCAAACATTTTTCTTCTATTTAAAGATGCTACATTGCAAAAGAATTTTTATATAAAAAATATTTAGGTATTTACAATACTTATTGCAACTCCACACTTCGTCGCACAGGGTAGTCAGAGAATATCTAGTGTAAAAGCACTGCATTCACCGCTTTCCATTTTGTTTTAGCAGACCGGAGAAATGGAAATAATTTAAATATAATTCCCTCGAGTGGGTAACGAACCCACAACCAATCGCGTTTACAGTTATGGTAGACGCTGTCCCATAACTGCGCCACGATGACGTAAGTATTGTAAGAACATATGTACCTAATTTCTAAAAACATTGCTTATTTGTTGTATTATTTGCATAGATGGGAAAAAAATAATAAAGAGTATGGTATTTATTATATCATTATTGCGTGCCGAAACTCAGTCACTCAGCACGCAATGCCTCAATTCTGCGGAAATTGAGTGTGTTAACACTATGTTATCAGGTTCTCTCTGTCTACCCTGTTATGTGCGGGATGAAACATCCAGAAAAAAAATATAATTAATATCCATTTATTTATCCATTTATTTATCCCTTATTTATCTTCATGTATTTATCTAAGTGTCAATTTTAAATATAAATAAGTAATTACCTACTCGATACAAAACTTACACAGTACTTTATACAACAGTATTTTATTGAAAAAAATATTGTTACACAAATATTCTTAAGTAAATAAATTTTTATTTTATTTAGAACATATTAAACTTTATATAAAAAGCAGTTTAAGTCTCCCGACTCTTTTGTATTTAAATATGAAAAATACCCATAGTAAAATGTTCACGAGAACAAATAGCTGCTTTCTATTAATATTTATTGATATTTAATGAACAGAAAAGCTATTGAAAATTGAACTTCAAAGGGAAAATGTTTACATGTTCTATTTTTTGTGTTTTATTGCTCATTTTGTATTGTTTACCATATTTTTCTTTTATATATTTGAACCATATACATAAGGATTGTGTAAATAACTAGCAGTGCCTGCGACTCTATTTGCGTCGAATAGTAATAATTGCTTAATATTGTTTTACTTTCAATATTTTTAAGTTCTACGTTGTATTAAATCCAAAGTTTTTTTTATTGTGAAGTGATCACTCTTCTGTTAGCTTTTAGTTATAATTATTATTTATTTTATGAAGACTTTTATTACAAAATTTGTAACAGCTATATAAGAATCTGGATATAGTACAATAAAACTATATAACCGTGATTGCAAACGCGACTGGTTCTGGGTTCGATTTCCACTCCAGGAAATGGAAATATTAAATAATATTTAGTAAATTCATTTCCTGGCTCTGGTAACAAGGCAATGCGCAGCGTTAAGTTCCGCCATTCAGCACTCATAGCCTCAATTCAGCGAAAGTTGGAGAACGGAAATGTTATAAGGGAACATAGTGTCTTAACACTAGGTTCTCTGGTTCCCTCTTGCTACCCTGCCACGTGCGCAAAGCTAAGAAAAAAATTTATACAGACATACATAGCTTCACGCTGTATCCCGCATATAGCAGGGTAGGCAGAAGAAACCTAGTGTTAAGACACTCCGTTCCCCACTTTCCGCCGAATCGAGGCATTGCGTGCTAAGTGGCGGAACTCAACGCCGCGCTTTGCCTTGTTACCAAAACCCAGAAAATGAAAAATTCCATTTCCTGGAGTGGGAATCGAACCCAAAACCTTTCGCGTTTACAGTCGCACGCTTGTGCCTCTGCGCTAAAACAGGCGAAAAAAATTATATAGCCGCCACTAACACACATCACGATCTCGGGTGGAAAATAGAGAACGGAGTGTTTTGACATTAGGTTCTCTCTGTCTACTCCACTATGCCGGATAAAGCGATAAGCTAAAGAGAAAATGAAAACACACTTGGACGGTATAAAAAGATTCACATTGCGCTTTCCTAGATATTCACAAATGTACGGGTCTTTAGTACGGTACATTAAACTAAACATCTTACGGCTTTTTTTTTTTATACTGTGTAGTATGCTGTTGGCCCTGTTGGCCTCGACAGCGTCACCGGGTTTTGTGGGGGGCCGAGCTTGAAGAGCTCTGACCCTGGCTTGGCCTCGTCGGGAGGAGGACCATCAACTTAGAACTGCAGTGTCACAGGGGCGCCTCCTGCGAGGCCGAACCTCGGCTTGCGAGCACTGCTTGTAGTGGGGGACTTTGCTTTCGCTCGGCCCGAGCTTAAGCCTACTGGGTAGGGCGTTTGATGCCCTGTTGGATTTTAGTGGCTTGACCCGGTCGCGCCGAGGCGTGATTGAGCCGTAGAAAAGGACCTCGTCTCCACCGGCGGGGACGGTGTTTGTGTCGTGTGCGTCTGCGAGTGTGTTGGATCCTACCTGTATGTTGCGGATCGTTCGCGAGAGTAATGGCGTCAGCTTCTTCTGTTAAACGTTAAACGTGTCGAGGCCTACGGGGCCCCCAGGGACGTTTGCTAATATCGTAGTCGCAGGCTTTTACCACCAGTTGGTTCGGATGAGAAGCAGCACTTTTAAAGTAGCTACTGGACAGTTTTCGACAATCTTACACATCTTGCGGCAAATCTGTATGTTGTTTGTGAAAACCTTATAATATTTTTGCCAACATATAGCCTTGAATCATTTAGTGCTAACAATAAATACTTCTAGTTTGTACGATGAGCTCTAAGAGATTTTAACTTTTCTATTTTTTATATTTTTATAGGTTCGCAACTCAAAAATTGTATTAAAATATTGTTGTACCGGTATCTAAAATTAAAAAAAAAAAACACCTAAAATTTTGCCAGTTACTTACTATACAAAGTGTACTGTGCCAAATTTCAAAGATACAACAATTAATTACCTCATAACTAGGAAGCTACTAAAATAGGCGAATTGCCAAAGTGTGTAGATAGTTCGTAACCAATTTGTCTATGTATAACACCGTCTGTTATCATTCAAGTGACATATTTTTACATAATAAAAGATATTATTAATAATACATTAGATTTAAAAAGAAACCAAAGGACCGTGTGTCAGTCTCAAGAAAATGCGACTGCAAAAAGTAAGTCAAAATTGAAAATATTGTTACAACATCATCTTATATTGTTTAACTAATCAATTGATAGATATAGATGAAACTAAAAAAAGGATATTTAAAATATTGTGAATCGGTAGTTACCATATTACTCAATAGGTGCATATCAACCTATATTAAAATTTACCGACGTGACCCTTTCTACTACAAATGAATCGGTGAGTGCAGAAACAACGTAAGTCCGGATTTTCAAATTTTGCAGGAATGAGAAAAAAGTGTATAAGCTAGCTTTCTAAGCTAGTTTAAATCGATTACGAATTTTTGCATTTTTTGTGACTTACGTTGTTCCCGCACTCACCGATTCAAATGTAAGTTGTAACATTTACCTTTTTAACCAACTGCAAAAAAGGAGGAGCTTCTAAACTCGAATATATATTTTTTGTGTGTGTTATCGAGTAACTTTTACTGTGTGAACAGATTTTCATGATTGTGTTTTAAAACAATGGGTAATGTGCTTGATGTCGGCCCATTTAAAATTAAGTTACTTTTAAGTAAATTTGAAATTGGTTTTCTTTCTTGAAAACATTTTAATTTTAAATTTATTTTCTTTTACATGGGATAAATCGATTAAGAGTAGGTGCTGAGTATTAAGTCAGTCCGCTTACTACTCCCTGAAGGTTTCAAAGGTAGCATGCAGACGGTCAATCCTAACCCATTGTCTTTTATACCAGGAAAATTAATATAATTTTAAATATAACCATAATATTTTAAAATAAGATTCATAGAATATCACACCATTTTGTTGATTAATTAAAATTAAAATAGGATGGAAATCATTGTTACACACTTCTCAACCGCGCTTTTTGCGCAACATTTACGTCAATTAACTAATAAAAATATTAAAATAAATTTCATAAAATTTACTAATTACATCGAGACCATCGATTATATTTAACTTCAATATATATTGTCCAATTCGATTTCGATCCGAGAGAATCATCACATTTAATTTTATGTTTTATCTGGTAACACAAAGCGCGGCATTAAATTTTGCCTCTTAATACGCAATGTCTGGAATTTAGACAGAAAGTGAATAACGGAATGTCTTGACAATGTGCTCTCTGTGACTACCCTGCTATGCTCGAAAAGCGTGAAATTAAAAAAGTATACTATTATAATAGATTTTACTGAAAACATAGAACCAATTTGCATATTTTACGTACCAACAAAACTTTATTTATTAAAGCAAACTTGACCGCCAACTGTAATTAAGGCAAGGAAACATTATCTTAACGACTTAAGGCCAGACTCTATCGCCCTTTGAGGACCAACGGAAACTTGATAATGCGATAAACGCTTTGAATATTAAAGTAGCAAGCCCTTTAGGTAGCACTAGATTCAAATAACCTTATATTAAGGATATAGTAAAATCTATCTCTTTAGAGAATATTAGTAAATCAAGCTTTAGCGACTTACAGTAGTTTAAACCGGTCATTTCGCTTTATTTGTGGTATAAATCCCAGGGAGCTAAATTGTAGTATATACACCTTTTTCGATATTTAACTGGCAAAAAAATATAATTATTACAATATTTTATAAAGGTGTAAACTAAAATTCACCTCATTTAGATCTTTCCGCAGATTTTTTATTTTATTTTATTTTATTTATTTTATTTATTTTATTTATTTTATTTATTTTATTTTTTTTTTTTTTTATTTATTTTATTTATTTTATTTATTTTATTTATTTTATTTATTTATTTAGATCCACCAGTGATGATTACAATACATATATTACAAAGTAGAAAAAAATACAGATTAAAGCTTAAAGCTAAATGCATCATCTTTTAAGGTGGATACAGCATGCAACGCAGATTGGAGCTTTTGACACCTAAATTATTTATATTTATAGCTTTCGGCAAATAAGCACAGTCTAAGCACTATGTAACTCGAAGCAATTTATATTACAGAATAATTAGTTCAATTTGATATTTCTGAAAATTTTTACACTATTTCATTACTGTTTATTAGTAATAAATCAGAAAATTAAAACATTAACAATTATAAAAATGAATATGCACATTATATTTATTACAACCAAGTTTACAATATACATATATTACTGCAAATATATAATACAGTTTACTTATTTGACATTACAACATGATATACATACACCATACATCTCATTCATATATATACATACATACATATAGGGTCATACATGTACAGGTCCATGTACTGTTACATTAGTAATAATATTAATTATTAATCACATAAAAGTTCTTCCTTAACTAATTCCTAATCTTAACTTGAATGATGTGGCAGTGTTGTATTTAAATTCTTACAACATATTTTAATAGGAATGATTTTACATATTTTTTTAAACTATCAATTTCTATATATTTGTCATATCACCAATCCACCAAAATACTAAAGTATTTTCAACATTGCTAGAGTATTTCATATCACTATTTTTAATTTCTTCACCATTTAAAGTCACTTCACTTTCTTCTATTTCTTTTTTAATATCATTTTGTATTAGATCTACTGGATCATTAAAATGAAACTGGCCGGACCCGGTCGCCAAAATTGGTCTAATTGGATGTATTGATATGCTGTTGCAACAGTCATTGTGTAAGGGAAACTGAAACAAATATTAATATATATTAATAATACATTACATAGGCTTGATATTTTGAAGCAGTTGACTGATAGCATTAGACTAAGGAAAAAGTTTCTATCTAAAATATGGGAAATGTGATAGTTTATTTATAGTAAAAAGTTCAGTATATCAATTATTTACTATAGGTATTAAATAATCATGTATAGTGGATACAATTAACAAAGACATAGCCTGACTAAATCTTTATGAATTATCAGAGGTTGGTTATAAGGTTGATGATGCTTGCGCACAAGGTATATTTTCATATGAACCCCCTTGCACTGTACCCCTATCCCGTGAGACCTTTACATATATTTGACTAGGCCTCCTAGGCTTCCGCATGTACCTCCAATAATTCATAAAGTCCTTTCCGGGCTATAGCATACTTTTAAATAGATATTTTCTCAGTCAGATGACAACATCAAAGTTTACCGAGATGTGACAGTAGAATTTGCCACCCAAAACATGCTTAGAAATCCACTTAAAATTGACTGTTTGTACCATTAATTACGCAAGGCCCTTAAAAGCATTTAATACTCTTCTTTATAAATCATCAAACACTTACTCTAAAAGTTGCATTGCTTTTGCTATCATCAGTGGCATCTAAACTGTCTTGCCAATTCACTTTATTAACATCCCATACTTTAACCACCCCATCAGTACTGCCACTAACTAAATATTTGCCACATGGGGATATATCAAAGTAAATTCTTTGGTTTGTATTCACTTCTCTACTTAAAACATTCAAAGGCCGAGTATAATACCGAATATCCCATATAAGTAGTTTGTTATCCTTTCTAGATCCAGAAACTAATTTCATGCCATCTGGTGTGAATTTTACATGTGTAACACCACCTGTAATAATAAAAATATTTATTAAGAATGTGCATTGTTTTTATTTCCAAAACAAAAGATTAATAAAACAGTTTTGACTTTGTAGTGCAGTTGTTATATGTCACACATTTGTATATGTAATGAGTTTGGGTTTGATATACTTGGATAAATTGATTATAATAAAAGTGACTATGTATCCCTAATATGAATAAACCAAGTGCAAGCTTAAAAAAATAACAATAAAAAAACACATTATTTTGAAAATATTTCACATTTAGACAATTACCAGAATGTCCATGCATTTTTCCAATGCTTTTAAATGTTCCCATTTCTGTGATACTGTATAGACTTATTGATGTGTTCCAAGAACCTACTGCTAATAAGTTACTATCAGTTGCCAAACATGATGCTGGTGAACTAATTTTATGTTCTGAAAAATCTCTTCCTGGCCTGGAATTCAAAACAAACATTTAAATAATTTTATATAAAGCACAAATACAGACATATTATTCAAAGAAGTGATATTGTTTTAAAACCTTTTCCCCATTACCATAGAAATTTCTATGAACCCTTCGCTACACTCCAGAATGGACCTACACAAGATTTCTGCACACTACAACCACTAGTTTCGGCTCTGCATTATCTGCAAATAACTCAGTTACTGACTAATCAAAATGTTTTATACAAATTGTCCTAATGACTTCATCAAGTTATATCACAATACATTATCTATCTCATTGTCCTAAAGCAATGTCTAATTTTATTTTTCATATAAACATTTTCTAATTACAGTTATTGAGCTTTAATAATGAAAATCATAACTATAGAGGTTATACTTGGCTAGGTAAAGTTTTTATGGTGTTTTCAATCCATTAATCAGTAAAGAGAATATTAAGTAATATTTACTTTTCAATATCAAAAGTTCTCAGAACTTTTTTGTATCCAGCAATTATTCTATTGCCATCAGGATTAAATGCAACACATAGGGCTGGTTCCATTTCATCTACAGAATTATATCCCCTATATGAACTTCTTAAAGAACCATCAAAAGCATCCCATAACTGGACAGGTGCATTTTGCCTTGTAGTAAGCCAACTGAAATGTTATTGATCAAGTTAAAAATTACATATAATATTAATGTGTACCACTTTATATTTTAATTATTAATTGATATTGTATCTTTTAATAACTACAACATTATATATATTTTCATATATAATTTTGATTGAAATATATTAAAAATATTTTAAAATTATTCTGAAAGAAGTAAACATAATTTTATGTATTCCCTTATTTGATAGTACTCTTAAAAAAATGCAAGACAAATATAAACATTTATATCTCAAGTTAAACTCACCAGCAAGTTTCAGGGATGTTAGAATTCATATGAGGATACCAACAAAAATCATAAACAAGTCCTGATTCTTTTACATGTATTACAGAGTCTAACACATCAATACTTCTGTCAGAAGATACAGATCCAAAGTAAAGATCCTTAGGTAATTCAGTAACATGAACTCCATCATTATTGACTACTGTTAAGCAACAAGTACCATCAGGAGACCACTTGCAACCTCGTAAATAAGGCTGAACATCCTGTCTTGCATTAATTGCACGAGACCATGACGAATTGCATAGTTCTAATAGTGTTTTTGTAGAGAATAGAGGTGGATACTCAAATGTGTTAGGTTCTTCAGATACTATATTGTCTTCAATTGGTTTTATCTCGGTTTCATCAACGACCATATGCTCCTCCATTTTTCTTGGTAAAGAAAATTATTTTTCAATCATTTATATTTCAGCTATTAGAAATAAACATGTTTATACGTAACCCTATTCCTTTGAAATCGAAATACAAACAACACTAACAGTCTCTTAATTGTATGTCACTTGTCAGTCCAAGTATATTCCGATTCACGCTGTAAAATATGTGTTCAATGATAAATTCTAACATAATAAATTACACATGTAATAAAAAATATTTTTTAGAAATCGTATTTATTTCGTAAGTATTGCAGATACACGCGTAATAACACATAAATTTACATAAATATTTTTTATATTTTTTATTACGTACGTATCAGCTGCTTAGCCGTCATTCTTCTGTCAACGACATTTAATCAATCTGTGTTTATCTTTCGCTCGGTTAGGTCGTGATTTCTAGGAATCTGAAAAATACGTGATATAATTTAAAATAGCAATGAATAATAACACCAAATCTAAACGTAAAGATCTGTAGAAATAAACAACTTATTTCTGAAATTGAAGAATAAATATCGTATTGTAAGAATACGATGATATTTGCTCACGGAATATTTTGTAAATACATTGGGTGATGATTTTTGTATTGTTCTTAAAGACTTAGTTCTTATATTCGTAACATTTTGCAGATGAGTCTTAGAATATTGATTCGTGGTTTACGTTCCGCCACCGGCAGTGGGAAGTTTTATAAAAATATGGAGTTTTCGGATCCGCCTGCCAAAGCATCATTATGCTGCGAAGAATCTGCCGATATCGCTCCTCCTACATATGCAATGTACGAGGCTTTGAAAGACTCCTGCCAAAATAATGCTTCATACTTTCAGCCTGATGATAGTGAGAATGGGCAGAGACTATATCAAGGGTTTATGACGCTTATTGACCATATAGATACAGTTTGGCCTCTTGTTGATCACGTTCGAAAGGTATGTTTTTATTATTATAAAACATAATTACGACAAATCCACATTCATAGTCATAGTCATAGCCATGCTATGGTAAATTTAAATAAATTACATTACCATTTGCTTAAATGGTTCAATAAGTTAACTGGAGCATAAAATTCGATTTCTAGCTGAATTACAAATGTAAGACTTAATATCTTATTTTCTTATAAAAATCAAATAAATTTATGAATATACATTATAATTCATTTCATTTTATTGTATAGTTACAAATAATAGTTATTGTGAATTGCATAATACTCATTAATTCATTCAAGTAGGTTCGTTTTTTTTTTTAAATATTATCATGACATCAAACATGATGTCAACAGATTATTATATTTAATTTTAAATAATATATTTGAATTTTCTTATTAAAATTAAAAATAATAAACTTATAACCATTATAGTTACATACTATTTATCTAAAAATTGAATTGATTCTTACCAATTGTAGCAGTGTTCACAAACATTTCTTGAGACTTACTGCTCTATTGAGTTTTGATAGAGACCAAAACCCTAGCGTTCTAGTTATATAAACACAAAAATAACCTTAGACTGCGCCTTAGCCACCACCATGACGAATAGAGCCACATCATTTAGCATTAATTTATTTTTGTTTTGTATTTTTATTTTATTGTTGTTTTGAAATCAAACAAATATTTAGTAATTCTTTTAATAATGAAGCAATTAAATTGTGACTTGTTAATGTTATTAGACAGCTTCAGGTTTTTCCAGTACAGCAAGGTACTTGGAGATAACCTTGGAGACAACAAGACACTACACGCTACACACATTGTTCTCTATTAATGTTGATGAATATTTCAAAATATTTTATCCATTTTTTGCAAAATTAAGACCCATTTCGCAGTCACAAGATAAGTAGTCAGGCCACTTGTCTTGTGACTCCAACAGAGCTTTTCAGAAAACAACAATAAAAACAATTTACTATACAATAACCATTTTTTAACTATAGTCATTGAAGCATTCTCAAACACAATTTATTGTCCTCATAGTGAAGTCATTGGATTTTTTAAGAGTTTTTCATTTGCTGATAAAAATGACGTTATAAAATATAATTAAGTGCATATAAAATTATTATGACAAACACATGTTACTATAATTAAAATTTTAATGAAGGAAAAAATCGATTTTAAATAAAATGTACTAAAAAGAAAAAATATATAGAAACTTTGAAATGATCATATCTTAACTAAATTTCAATGAGACCACAAAGCACAAGCAGTCTTATAAAAAAATAATCAAGAATCATCAAAATTCTTTGTACAGTAAAAAAATATGTAGCAACTTACATAAAAAAAGTAATTGACAACCTCTTCCTTTTTTTAATTTGGCTTAAAATTTAAGATGAAATACATTTGTACTGTGACTTAAACATATATATCGTTACAATTTACACTATCTTACATCTGTACCATAAGTGTATAAAAATTCACCTATGAATTATATAAACAACCATATTATATGAAAAAATCTTTTTAATTATTCTTATAATAATCTTACAAAGCATGTCTTTATTGTTTACAACTCGCAAGAGATAAGTCATACACATGTTGGATTTTAATCTTGCGACCATGTGTTAAATAGTAAATAACAGTTATAGATCAAGCGTAATTGTTTATTCATACTAGTCTAGCCTTTACATAGCAAATTAATAGAATATATTCAGTGTATGGTATAATTAATCCATGGGGTTACGTAATTTGTGATTTTCCTGGTAGAAACTCGATTGGTTATAGATTCGATTCCCATTCAGGGGTATGATTATATATTTTTTTTATCTCCGCTCTGTTAAAACAACGCGCGGCGGTGAGTTTTGCCACTCAACACGCAATCTTAAATTCGGGTGGAAAGCTGAAATTGGAGTGTCTTAACTCTCTGTCAGTGTCTTAACCCTGCTATGCAAAAAAAATAAACATAAAAATAAATATTAGTAGGTACACCAATTAATACTAATTAATATGTTTAATGCCTCGAATATTAGTTACGGGTCAACTGCTGTTTATCATATTATTTCGATTTATTGTATGAATCACAAATAATAATGTAGTAAATAATATTTATTAATAATAAGTGTATTAAACGTTGTTCATACAGAATCGTGGCATAGTGCTACAAAATCTTGTAGACGCGAATGATTGTGGGTTCGATCCCTACTCGAGGATTTTTTAAAATTATTTTCTTTATTCTGCAACGCACGCAATGTCTTGTGTATCAAGCAGGCAGAGAGTACCTAGTGGCAAGACACTCCGTTCTCGGCATTCCACCTGGATTCAAGACATTGCCTGTTGAGTGGCAAGTGTTGGCAGAAGTCGACGCCGCGCTTAGTTTTACTAGCGATTCAAAGATGGTGATATCGCAATATGTTATAATCGTATGACTATTAGACATTTCGATAGAATTGGCAAAATTATAGACGTAAAACTCTCATAGTTCGCTTTCATATTGCCCTATTTCGTATCATAACGAAATAGGGCAATTGTGGGTTCGATTTCAAAGACGACAATTTATTAATTTGTTTTAATTTGATAATTGGCTTAGTGCAACCGTTTATGTAGGTCATCTAAATTGCCATTAAATCCGATAAATGGACCTTTTGTGTTTTTATATATACTTATTTACTGTTTTGGATAAAGTACACATACTGTTAAAATAGTGAAAGATAATATTTCTTATAACAAATATAGACTACTTTCTTTATTATCAATATGCTATGTATAGCTATGTACTTTGGATGTTCCTGCTTACTTAATATTTTACTTTTAACGTTTATCTCTCATAATAAATTTAACAAAGTAAATATTTATTGTATGTCAGAAGGATACAATATTGATCTTAATATTTTAAACGCTATAATACGCGGCGTTATCTAAGTGAGCGATCTTCTGATCGCCTTTGTGGGTAGGAGAATAAATGAAATGAGGTTTACAGAGAAAATAAATACTGAAATTGATATAAATATACATATACGTAAACGGACGTATATCGTATAAACATTTATGCATAAATAATTATACTTTATGAGGAAAAGTAAAAATCATTATTTTTCTTGTACAACTATATATATATTAATTTATTTAAATATTTTATTATATACCTAAATAATTTTTCCAAATGTATAATGTGCCTTAACATATGTACCTACTACCTATTAAAAAGTAATGGAAGTCTTCATGTATCTAGTGACCTTCATTTCTTCGACACATGTTGAAAGACACTATTTTTTAGACTGCCCATGCTTGTAGAAACAAGCATTTAAACATTTTTTTTTTAATTTCTTTGATTTTCATGATCATTATAAATTTGCCTACAGTAAAATATTTAGTACGTTTTTATAGCAAATAGTATCAAAATTACACGTTTTAAAAACCGTAAAAAAATTGTTCATTTCTTTTTTTAGTAATATTTGTGTAAAATTTTAAAGGCCAATAATTTAACTTTCCTTATGTCTTTTTTTAAACAGTGAAGGTTAAAATACTTAATTCTTTAAAACGGATATAACTTTTATATAAAAAAAATACAAATAAATATATACATATATTACTGGTATTTATTTTATACTTGTTAATCATTACTTAGAGGTCTGTCGTGGCGCTGAGGCACAAGCGTGCGACTGTTATCGCGACAGGTTATGGGTTCGATTCCTATTCCAGGAAATTAAAATACATAATCATATTTAGTATTTTCATTTCCTCGCTCTGGTAACAAGGCAAAGCGTGGCGTTGAGTTCCGCCACTCAGCAATGCCTTAATTCGGCGGAAAGCGGGGTTCCGAAATGTTAAAAGAGAACAGACTGTCTTAACACTAGTTTCTCAGGTTCCCTTTGTCTACCCTGCTATGTTGAAAAAAAACATTTCTTATCAGCGCTATAGTTTATATCTCTATCTATACAATTTGTGAATTAAGGGTTAACACAACGTGTAAGTAAGATATTAACACTACGTGATAATATCATACCGACTTATAATAATTTGCTTTGTCAATTTTAGTGTACTACGTGGGACAATGTCACGTTGTGTTGTGTCCACATAATTATTTTGACATTTATGCGTTTATATTTTTAAATTTATGCGCTTGGAACCTTGCATTAATGCCACCAACCACTTGTTTTCCGCACATAGCGTTATAGACAGAGAGAACATAATATTAGGACATTTTGGTCTCCACTAATCGCCCATTGACGATATACTACGCGTATGTGGTGGAAGCCAAACTTGTAAATAATTTATATCGTTCCCCAATCGGATATCGAACCCATAACCATCGCGTGTACATGCAAATATCCCACAACCCCTTAAAACGATTATTGATTGGAGGGCTATTCACCTAAATATACTATTACTGAACTCAATGAATAATAAAGAATGAAAAAATCTACGTTTGTATCAATAGCAGGTGAAATACGAAATTTAATTACCATGAAGACGATATAGAAAGATAAACTATCTTTAATCTGTATATTATTATATGGAAATGCTACTTAGTTACATTCGTGACACATTAATAAGAAATCTATGAGACAGGCATTCGTGTAACAATCAATTATGTCCAAATTTATTAAAGTTATTACTTAGAGAAAGTAAGAATTTGCTACATACATACGTACTTATATTAGTCATGCAATTTCCTCACTGACAATAGTTACACGTGAAATTCTATACAAAACCCCAAAATTTTGGTAACTAAAGTAAAATTTTATTGGTAAATCATATTTACCGTCGGTAAATGTCCCTAATAAATATATTTTGAAATATTACACTAAATCTCCTAAAGTGACGTATATTCTGAGATTGAGAGATAATTGAGAGGTAAAATCTTTCGTACCCAATTTTTAATCTAAAAGTTATTCTACACGCTGTTTAAAAAGGTTTAAAAATTATAATATATTGCTTTACTATCAATGAAAAACATTTTTTTCATAAATCACAACTCGTTTATGCTGATGTCTAATCAGACAATCTAAGAATCTACTTACTTACTTAGTTCACGCTTTATACCTAGCGGGGTAGTCAGAGATAACGGAGCGCCAAACGCTACGGTCTCTGCATACCTCTTTCGCCTCGTCCACAGTTATTAACCTCTTCATGCATGCCCTCCGGGGGGTCCTCATGCTTTTTACGTGACCTTTCTCCAGTATCAATGATACTGTGTTCTCAAAGGTCAACCGAGGACTCCCCCTACCTCTTCATCTCTCATCTCTAAATCTTTCTCACCATTCTTTCATCACTCATCCTCTCGACGACGACGATTTAAGAACGATTAATACATATAAGCATATTTTAATAAACTTTTTATTTAATTTGAAAATATTGCAACAAAGTTTATTATTGACATATAAAAAATTAGCTTTAGCCAGTTTAATTTTTAGTAAGGTAATTCATAAAGATTAAAAAATAAAGAGAAGCAATAATAATTTTACAAATAAAATCTCAAAACCCGTCCAACAGACAAACAACTGATTATTTTACTTTTGCACAAATAGCTTCTTGATTTTTTAGCTATTCATGTTTAAACCAATTAACCGACTTATTAATATCATCAAACACGTTCCACTAAATTTTAAGAATGTCCATATCATTTTCGGATCTGTTAATTGAATTATGAAATTAAAGTTATAAAAAGAACGGAGTGTCTGAACTTCAGGTTTTCTGGTTCCCTCAGCCTACCCTGCTATGTACGGGATACAGCCTAAAGCTCCAAAAAATGGATGTACGACCTACGGACGAATTGTAAATTTACCGATTTTCTCTCTGTCCTACATAATAAATTTATCCTTTACCAAATGAAAAGACAAATTAACTGATGATTTTCGATCACTCAATCCTTATGACTGTACATTGTATGTAGTGTGATATTATCCATTAAATTCGTGCAATATTTTCTAATCTATCATTACTATATTCTATCTTCACTTGATGATGTTTGTAATTTGTTCTATCGCGGGAGATCGAGGCATTACTGATCAATCTCTTATAACTTTTGATATACTAATATTAATATCCCTTAAATTAAATAAAACACTTGCTGTAGACAATAAAAACAACAAAAAATCTAATAAAAAAATCATTTAACTCTTTGAGTTGCGTATTTGATGATTTTGTTCTTGACCACAATGTTTTGTATTCACAAGAAAATCCGTAGAAAAGTTACCAAAATTTCTCGAACCGTATATTAAGTACCAACTGCGGCTTAATAATCTTCTTATAAAATTAATAATATATATTTTACCATACTATGATTTTTTTATAATCTCTTGCCTCCTCAAAAATGTTAATATGAGATATTTTTAATTCCAATTCCAATATTTAATAAAATTTTAATTAATTACAAATCATGTAACAAATCTTACTAATAAGTTACTCCTTTTTTTACACATACAATTTCTACCTATATATTAAAATCCCAATGTTGCCATTAATAAAATAAGACAATCTAAAGCCAAATGTTTCTTTAAAAAGGATTATTGAGAAAACGTCTCTCATTTACTTGCAAGGTCGATAACAAATAATTACCACGTGATTTTTTTTCTATTAGGTGTCTATCTGTGACTATTAGAAGATATTGTAACTTTATTAACCCACTTATCGTAGGGCGATTTGCTTGATAATTGTTCACGTGTTCAGATCCGATAGTCATAATAATATCCTGATATCCTTGCCAGAACTGCAAGAGTAACGAAAAATTAAGATACTTTAAAGCGTTTTTTTTTATTTTGGTAACTGCATATTTTATGATAATATTTTTTGAAAACACTCATTTCGCATTTCCTCTTATGCTTAAACACCTATCGTGGCGCAGAGGCACAAACGTGTGACTGTAAATGCTACAGGTTGTGGGTTCGATTCCCACTTCAGGAAATGGAATTTTTCATTTCCTGGGTTTGGTAAAAAGGCAAAGCGCGGCGTTGAGTTCCGCCACTCAGCATGCAATTACCTTATTTTAATAATTCAATGTAGAATAATTAGTAAAATTATTATTTTTTTATATTGATACAATTATTTGCGTGTTTTTTTTATTATTTAAAAGGTCTTCGTTCTTGGCAGAATTGTTTCAAAAATGAACTGGGTAAATTTTGTAGTGTTTAATTGTCGTTATTTGTTTACCTAATGTATAATTTGGTGTCGCCACCAATAAAAAAATAATCTTTATTCAAAATTATAGTATCTAGTATCTACTTTATTTTGAATAGGATTTGAACGTAAACCCACCTACGTACGTCGCTTCGACATAACGTAACGTCTACACCAATATTTTATACAAAGAAGATGTGCACGTAACTTTCCTTATTGCTTAACTTTACTCTATATTTTGTTCTAGGTAGCGCCGTTGTACGATTTCGATACGAAGTCTCCAGGAAATGGTTACAGAAGTTTCGTTTCAGTGGTAGACTCTTGCGTGTTACACGGACTCAAACTAAGCCGCCAAGTTTGTACTGGTAGAGACGCTTTACTTTTCCGAAAAGGATACTTTGTCAAGTAAGTTTTTATTACCATACATATGGTATATGTTGTGATATTTTTTGCTATATAGTAAGTATGTTAATACAACATATATAACTTCACGCTTTGTAGTCAGATAGTGTCTAGTGTCAAGACACTCCGTTCGCCACTTTCCGCCGGAAATTGACCCATTATTAGTTGAGTGGCGGAACTCAACGCCGTGTCCCGTCTTATCAATCCAGGGAAATGACAATAATATATATAATACTTAAATATAATCATCTCCATCGCGTTTAGAGTCAGATGCTGACCCATTTCTCTATGATGATATAGTATATTTCTTATAACTAGCGCCCCCGTTGACGCGTTAACAACGCGTTGTCTAACAACGTGTATGTCACTTTATATGCATGCATGTCAAACCATGGTAGTGTGTGTAACATTTATTTTATTAATTTAATTCTTTTTTATACATTATTTTAAAAAGATCTTATCATTGTGCACTCCTTCGCTATATAAACTATAAGTGTGCCAAGTTTCATTCTCCACCATCCACGTAATTTTCTTAAAAAATGGGTACAAAGTTTTTTCTTCACGTATAAATATATAGATTTTAATGAATACTGTATTTCAGTTGGATTGCCACAGATATTTGAATATTTTTTTACGTTTATAAATGAATTAAAAAAATATATAATTTGTAAATAAAAAGAACTGGAACAATAAACCTATTTAAATAATGTTATCGTCTCAATAATTCCGGCTCCATTGAGATCTTGACATACTCTTGTTGTAAGCGGATCTTGATTGGAATTGACTAAATTGTTTAAATTAATCTTACCATAGCAGTACTACTGATATCATAAGTAATACTGATGGTTATCAAGGTAACTTTTTTATATAATAAAATATACTTATACCTAATATTTCGTGTTGATATTTTTGAAAATCGTCCGTCTAAAAAGAAATATGAGAAAAATATTTGTTTTAGACATTATTTTAAAATAATAAGCTACTCATTATACCTACTGAACAGACGTAATATAAAAATATTTTATTAGAATTATTTTTTTAAATCACAAACGATTTCAAATCCCATAACGCGAAAATTTTGAATGTTTGCCAGATTTTAATTCAAAAACTGTATAGAAGTTATACGCCAACAATGTGTACTAATTGTAGACGGACGAGAGTTAAATAAAACGTTCGATTAAACAATACCTACGTAAGTGACCTACTTGTGATGTGTCTAAGGCGTGGGAAAAAAATTGTAATATACATAATCGCGCTGAAACCGCCTTTGACTATTTAATGAGTCGCGGATGATGCAGTCACTCAGGTTTATTGCACGTTACACAATGACTATATTATTTACTTGATATATGTACCAAGTACTTTGTATGCGTTAAAATGCACCAATTTAAAAATATTATTCCTATATATATTTTTTTTTAAGGGTAGGCAGAGGGAACCAGAGAACCTAGTGTTAAGACACTCCATTCTCTTTCAACAACTCCGTTCCCCACTTTCCGCCGAATTGAGGCATATAAAATATTTAAAAAGCCGTTAGAGTTAGAACATTGACTAAACAATAAGTATAATTAACAAGAGCACTGATTCAATCAGCGTTATTGTTATATAGAAGTACGATTTTTTTTTATTTATAAAAAAAAGGGTAATTGCAGCAAATTAGATAAAGAATGAAAGAGGTCATGTCAACCATTTTATATTAGACATATGTACGTAAATGTAGGACGTTTAATACAATTCACTTTAATTGTAACAATTATTAAAATGCATCTGCGTTTATTAAGTAATTTACATATAAAAAATTGCATTCATTGCATGAAATAAGAGTTTTATTATCTCCAAAAAAAAATGAAATTATTTTTATCGTAGATACGGGACAACTGACTACTGTAAAATGTTTTAAACGTAGAGTTCAAAAATATAGGTCAAATGTACAAATTCGGTTTAAATAATTTAATTCAATATATGTGAATATAGCTAAAACCAAGAAAGTTAATATTAAAAGGCAATTATCAGCAATATTTACAAAAAAATAATATATTTTATTTATTTTAAGGGAAGTAGAGTCTTGTGGACAACTGTTAGCATCATTAGGCACGTGCCTACATCACCTACAAACCCTCCTCTCTTGGGCGGCCCCAGGCGAACTATTTCCCACTGACGATCATTCACCAGAGGAATTGTTTTCGCAAGCCGATACTATAAATCAGTATTGTTTCTATGGACGATGTCTTGGATTCCAGGTAAGTTATTAACTGTGTAAATTAAATAAATGAAATAAACATTTATAGTATTTGCAGCTGTGAATTATAATAGTTTAAAATCATATAAAAGTTTTAATGTAACAGGAAATGAACCGGCGCGTTTTGAAATGCGTCCAAGTAGTTGGGACATGTTTTTATGAGTTATAATTTTTTTTTTCATATATGTAATGACATTAGTATAGATATACGAATATATTCGTAATAATCATCTTCGTCGTCGTGTAACATCTCTACGCCGAATACATTGCTATGAACTTATTATGTATAAGCCACTGCCAAATATTGGTGATCAAACTACCCTGCCTAGTTTAGTCTGTGTAGTAAGGTACCAGCAAGAAGTAAGTCGTAACCCCACAGAAAAATGCAAAAGGCAATTTTAGGTTTATTTTAATTTTAAAAATGTAAAGAAAATATGATTTTAATAAAACGACGAATACGTCAAAGAAAAACTAGACTCCTTTATACGAAAATTATGCGAAAACGCTTGTGAGAAGTAAATTTAAGCATATCTAATGTTTATATGATGAAGTGCAGAAAGCCAATAATTTTTATAATATTTTTTTACTTCACGCTGTATCCCGCATATAGCGGGGTAGGCAGAGGGAACCAGAGAACCTAGTGTTAAGACACTCCATTCTCTTTCAACATTTCCGTTCCCCACTTTCCGCCAAATTGAGGCATTGAGTGTTGAGAGGCGGAACTCAACGCCGCGCTTTGCTTTGTTACCAAACCCAAAAAATGAAAATACTAAATTAAATAAATATTACCCACATTACCATGTGTTTAAGATACACTTTTGTATAAAGTGGCGTACCTACGTTACTTATGCAACGAGTATTTTTCGCATCAACGGGTCTACTAGTATAAAGTAATAATAAGATAAAATCACAATCGCTGGATAAGGATTTGTCCTTATATGGAATAAATGTCCATATTGACCATGACAATATTAATCCTTGCTTGTTAAAATGTGAAAGGTTTTAAAATATAATAATATATAAAAATATATTTTTACAAGAAATTTTACCATTTCCTTGCTTTACATATAAGAAGCAACAATTAATAATGATTCAACGGTAAATTTAATTATCTTCACTATCCAAGAAAGTTATGGCAAACAAGGAATTACGTTGGGACGGATTTACAAATGTTCTTGACAGATTGAAATAAGGGTTTTCGTTTTGTAGAAATATTAACACTACCCCACGTAAATCAAAAGTCAACCGTTTATAAGCAATTTATATTCCTGTCGATATATAAATTTAATAGAAGCTATGACTCATTCAATTATTTCCGCCTTGATGCACAGCCATGGTTCAATTCACATAGTACATTTATTGACTATGCCAGTTCCGGAAGTTCTTTTTTTTTTAAAACTTCACGCTGTATCCCGCATATAGCAGGGAAGGTAGAGGGAACTTGAGAACCTAGTGTTAAGACACTCCGTTCTCTTAATATTTTCCGTTCCCCATTTCATCTTTTTATATTGATAAAATTAACTATTTTTACGTATATAATTTTAATAAATTTAAATATGTCTAGAAAATATATAGTGTCTGTAATATATATTTTATGTATCTTCCTGTAAATATAATATATACCATATATCAATTAGAATAGTAACGTAATTGGCTATCTGTACTTGGAAAATCCAGAAGTCGTTTTTCAATATGATTTCCCGTCTCATAATTACGGTATCATCATCGTCATATTAAATTAAATAAAAAACATATATTAAAATTTTATTAAAACGTAACGTTAACGTTTTTCATTTCTTGGGTTTAGTAACAAGGCAAAGTGGGGCGTTGAGTTCCGCCACTCAACCCGCAATGCCTCAATTCGGCGGTATTTCGGTGGAGAACGGAATTGTTGAAAGAGAATGAAGTGTCTTAACACTAGGTTCTCTGGTTCCCTCTGTCTTCCCCGCTTTATGTGAGATATAGTAATATCTGTAAATTATGACCTATCCGAAATATACTCAAAAGAATAAATGATAACCTTGACTATTTTAATTTTTTGCTTATATATTAATTATTATTCTATACCGTTTTTTCTCTGAAGTTTTATTGTACTATATTTTAAAGAGGATATAGAATAAAATATATTATATAGAATTAATTTTAATTCAATATCTATGCTGCCAACTGAAATTATTACCTCCGTACCGTACGTGCAACATTATCAACCGATGATCTTTCAGCTTACACTCAAGCTATTTTTCTAAGCAATATCTGTGGCTTACTTCGATCAATACTCTTAATTTTACCTTCAGAGCTCATACGTAATTATTTAAGCTGTATTTAAGTGAAGCAAGTTAGCAAATATCAGATTATACTATGTTCATAACAAGAAAAAAACTAATTTATAATATCTTGAGATAAAAACAATTTAATTCCATATTTGCAAAATATTTATTCATTAAAACAAAAAATGCTAGACAAAAAATTATTTACAATAATTTGCTGACGTTTGTACTGATAGAGCAACAGAATTTTTTTTGTTAAGGTTATTTTCCCTTATAACTTCTAATTTGTTTCAGTTCTTGCCGTCAATGCGTGGTATTCTCAAAGGGATATCTATTTGCATGGCCGGGTTCTCGGAAGCGTATTACAGTCACGGGAACCTCATTAGCTCAGTATGGACGGGAGGCCAGTATTTAATAGACCCTGAAATGCGTGCAAGAAGAATTGTTAATATATCACAATCAGCGAGCGTAGAGTTTTGTAAGGCGTTCTGGTTTTTAGCTGAGAGTGGTAAGTTTTAGATATGACATATTATGAAATCAATCTATAGATGTTAAGCGGTTAATGTAAAAACAAATATAAGCAGTTTAATTATTAAATAAATAACGCCTGTCGTGGCGCAGGTTGTGGGTTCGATTCCCACTCTAGGAAATGTGAGATTTAGTATTTTCATTTCTTGGATTTGGTAACCAGGCAAAAAGCGCGGCGTTGAGTTCCGCCACTCAACACGGAATGCCTCAATTTGGCGGAAAGTGGGGAACGGAAATTTTGAAAGAGAATGGAGTGTCTTAATACTAGATTCTCTGGTTCCCTCTGCCTACCCCGCTATATGCGGGATACAGCGTGAAGTTAAAAAAAAATATATATTAAATATTTTATATAAACTACATGAGGTATACGTAAATTTAAAAAAAAAAAAACAAAAATATAACAAAAAGCTATGTCCAATCTTTTCGTACTTAACAACATAAACCCATTTATATGTTAAACCAATCTTTATTAAACATATAGGATTTAATTTATTATTTTTACGTGACAAAACAAAAGGGCGCGCGCAGACGGCATTCGTTGATAAAAGTAACTACCTGAAAAAATATACATTGTGTAATACTTTCGGACCTAAATGTCCCACCTGAATCATACTATGTACATTTCTACATACACTAATATAATAAGATACAATATTTTTATTACACTCCTAACCTAATTTAACATCGCGGTCTACAATCGGCCATTAGCGACATCTAAACCCCATAAAATCATTCAATTCATTCATAAGTACTGATTAATGAATACATGTTTATGGATAATCTTGTTTGTAAATATACCATCTAGTGACGCAGTATTTCATAGCGGTCTTTAATGTGTAAATTATCGAGATAGTACTACGTCATTAACGCATTCTTTACTATTTAGCTACAGTAGCAAGATTTCAATTTAAATATAAATATTTTAAATAATAAATCGTTAGAATCTTTACTTATATTAAAAATGCGAAAGTAACTCTGTCTGTCTGTCTGTTACACTTTCACGCATTAACCACTGAACCGATTTTGATGAAATTCGGTATGAAGGTAGAACTGAACTTGGAAAAGGACATAGGATATTTTTTATCGCGAAAAAATGTTTATAAAAAAAAATTGTTTTTTATATTTTTTTTGACAAGTAGTCTAGACCTTGGGAAAGACTATAGGCTACTCCTCTACGTCTCTTACACGTCGTGCGATGTAATCGAATTCCACGCGGGCGAAGCCGCGGGCAGAAAGCTAGTAATATACGAGTACATATAACGCCTGTCGTGGCGCAGAGGCACAAGCGTGCGACTGTAAACGCGACAGGTTGTGGGTTCGATTCCCACTCCAGGAAATGCTAGTATTTACATTTTCTTGGGTTTGGTAATAAGGCAAAGCGCGGCGTTGAGTTCCGCCACTCAGCACGCAATACCTCAATTCGGCGGAAAGTGAGGAACAAAATTGTTGTAAGAGAACGGAGTGTCTTAACACTAGGTTCTCAGGTTCCCTCTGTCTACCCTGCTATATGCGGGTTACAGCGTGAAGTTAAAAAAAATAAATAAATAATAATAATATTTAAAATATTTTTACATGTAAATAGTTTTTGTCTTAAAAACATAAGTTTTAATGTACGAACGTATAACTTAGATATTTCTATGAACGTTACAAAAAATGAACTAATATAAACGCTACAAAAAGTTAAGTGAATTATAAATGGCTGCTTAATTTACTCCACAAAAATAGTATGTATTGTTTTATAGTCATTGTGTAAAAAGACATGAAAAAGAGAATATATTTTTAAATTTTATATTCCAGCCAATGCTCATATTAAAAATCTACGCGTTTCTACAGCTTGGTTAGATAAAGTGCGTAAGTGGTTTTCACCTAAGGGCCAAGAAACATTGTCTCTAGCTTTTAGTAAGGTGGTAGGATGTTCGTCCTCCGACTGACTCGCGGCCACTACCATGTCAAAGACGAACCGCCAAATATCTAATGAAATGTTCCGGTTCGATGACTTGTAAGCCAGGTTTTCCCTATTCCCACCTTCTTTTTCCCCAAAATGTGATGGTTCAAATGGCAGACTGCTGCGGCTATTACATTATTTCCTCCCCTTCCCATTTGAACACTAGGTCGGCAATGCATTTACAACTCCTTTGATGTTGTATGTATGTATAACCACTTACCATCAAGTGGTCCTTCTACTCCTTTGCTATCCCTTATCAATAAAAAAATTAAATAATAGTATAGCAAAAATAACATGATATGAATATAGATTAATTGCTAAGTACTTTTTGTCTGCAAATTGCGGAAAATTTATGAATACAAATAAAATTATAAATGCTTTATTTTTTTGCCTCTTCTTACAACTAAATTATATAAATGGTAAATATTCATATATATAAATGGTATTTTTTATTTAAAATAATATTACTACATCCTAATATGAATTCAACATCTTTATTTCTTTAATAAACTATTAATTTATTATATAGGTTTTACCGTCTTATATTACAGAGCTACGCAGTATCGGAAATGAAATTTATCGATTTGGTACGCTCACCGTCATTTGATTAGACATATTTTGTTTATACTATCGGACTGCCCCTGCTTCACATGTGAATTTTGTTGGTAAAAATTATTTAAAAAAAAATATATACTAAATATAAAAATTTAAATTGTAAGTCGACCTTAAAAACCCTTAAAAACACATGTGACATAGCAGGCTTTTATTTTTTCTAGGAATAGCTCTTAAATTTATATTGTACAATTGATACGACCAATACGCAAAATCGATTGTAAAATGTCATAATTTCTGTGTATCAAGGATATACAGAAATGTACCTACTTTAGTTTTTATTAACTTCCTATGTAGACAATTATAATATGACGCGTAAAATATGCATTGCATTGCATTAGCAACGTGCTCGCCGCTTTTTTAAACAAACTAGTGTCCCTGTTGACGCGTTAAGAACGCGTTGTCTTTAGTAATGTATATGTCACTTTGTATAAACATAGATATCACACTATGGTAGTGTGTATAACATTTATTTTATTAATTTAATATACTTTTTATGCATTATTTCAAAAATATATTAGCATTCTGCACTCCTTCTCTATATAAACTATAAGTGTGCCAAGTTTCATGCTCCTCCGTCCGCGTAATCTTCGTAAAAAGGGATCCAAAGTTTTGGCTTCACGTATTTATATATAGATTAGTATGTCTAACTTATAGTAGTGAGTCGAACATTTGTTTTATTAAAGTAAAAAAGTTTTTATTATGATGCATTAAAAATGTATAATATTTTTATTAAAAATATTGACTTTCTTTCACTTCTTCTCCATATAAATTGTAACTTACACTTCTTCTCCATACAAATATCATACTTCCCTGTCTGCATTATCGTATCAAAGTTCACAATTTTTGTAAAATAGGATCAAAACATTTCTGTTCACGTATTTATATATAACTTATTCGTACAAGGTTACACATAATTAATACGGATACAAAAAACAACAATTGAAGAAGGAAGTATGTTTTTTAAATAAGTTTAATCATCGGCAACATCAGTCTGGCTAATTATGGTATTTCGCACGTCACGCTATAGTTGTGTTATCAACATTTCCTAACAAATGCATTTATTTTAAACAATTATAGATATTTCCTTAGAAGTTTTTTCTCACACAATCAAATACTATTATTCTCTCTATAGTAATTTAATTAAATATAAAAGTGTACATGTTTACTGCTGAAGATTTGTGTTATTATAATCTATCACTACCTAAGCGCATTTTACAATGTAATTAACAAAACCTCCATATCTCGATTTTTTTGGATGTACCTGATAAAAATATATTACCTAAATTTTAAAATATAGCATTTTTATACAAAGAACCATAAAATAAGAAACTGTATATATATAAAAATGTATAGAAAAAAGTATAATACGTCTCCAGATTCTTTCGTCTCCAAAAAGTTATACATATTATATTAAAAACAGACAGAACCTAATGTAAAGACACCTATTTCCTCCCGAATTCGAGACGTGTTGAGTGTCGGAACACAACACATTTTTTCTTAATAGACCAAGGAAATGAAAATAATTTAAATATAATCATTCCCCCGAATGGGAACCAAACCCACAACCACTCATTTTACACTGACCTCAATGGCCACAATGACCTCAACAACAGCAAATTAATTATTTATTTTATTCTAATTACAACTATTAATTTTCAGAAATAATGAAACGTGTGCCAAGTCTAATGTCGTCTACGGTAGCTGTAAATAAAATAATAACTTTACCCCCGGAGCCTATAGTGGTGACTACTAAAGAGGGTAAAGAGTTAACAGTACTGCCGCCGTCCGTACATATAGGATTGCAAGGGCTAAATCTTAGGTTAATTAGCGTTAATAAAAGAGCGGGAATGGTAAGTTCATATTTTTTACAGCTTCACCTTTTATTTTGTATAGCCAGATTGAGAGAATCTATTGTAAAGACATAATTGCGTTTTAATTGGCGGAACTCAACACCGCACATTGTCTTACGAAAGCAGAAAAATGAATATAATTTCAATTCCCATTCCCCTGAATTGGAACTGTATCCGTAATTAATCGGGCTTACAGTCTAACACTAGCATTGCGTCACGATGGTCTATGTAAGAAATATGTTTTAATTTACTTAGTTAAAATATAAAAATTATTTTACGCGAGATTTTTACGAGTATTTTACGCGTCACCTTTGCAACGTGGATGTCACTATGTAAAATTTTATATGATTGTAGTTATATGTATCAAGCACAAGGTGGCTTGTTTCATTTTCATTTGATAACCTTCATGTTATGGTTATTTATTATTCTATATTTTTCAAATGTATATTTTTTGTAGTTTTTGAGCTTCAGTTTAAATGTTAATATTTCGTCGAATTATAATAGATATGTAATTTAAACTATTTTTTTTAAACATAAGTTAAAACTGAAAAAAATTATGTTAATTTCTTTCACCTACCATACAATGTTGAATAAACCGAAATATGCAAAAATAAAAAAAATGGGACGATAATATTAATGATACCGAAGAAGGTCACGTAAATTGCAAGAGGACCTCCCAGGGGGCATGTATGAAGAGGTAAATGACTTTAGAACGAGGCGAAATAACTATACAGGAACCTCAGCGTATTGCACACCGTTCTTCTGACTAATCAACTAGGGATAGAGCGTGAAATTAAAAATAAAGCAAAATAATTGATTCTATAATAACTATACTGTATTTACTTATACCTTGTTTTAGACAGGCGAAGGTTCTTCCTTGCCGCCAGCTGAAGGCATAGTCTTCCATTGCCACGGCGGTGGATTTGTAGCACAAAGCTCTAAATCTCATGAAACGTATCTACGAGAATGGGCGTCTAAATTAAACATGCCAATATTATCAGTGGATTACAGTTTAGCCCCTCAGGCGCCGTTCCCTAGAGCTCTAGAAGAAGTATTCTATGCCTACTGTTGGATGATATCTAATTTTAAAGAAATTGGTACTACGGGTGAGTTTTTTAATTGAATTTGTTTGCAACCGTTGTGAAGTTTTTATAATAAATAGCATAAAATAATGAACTGCTCATACATTTTTTTATGTTATTTTATATTAAATCATTGAATTCTATTTACGTCGTTGTTAAAGTTGTTCTGTGTTGGTAGATGACATTCTGTATACAATATGCGGGGTGCATTTACTATATCCTGACGAAGTACATATATGAAATTATCATAAAAAAAATAAAAAAAAAATTGAGACCATTATTGTGCCGTGTGAAAGCGAGTGCTTAGAGGATCGATTCCCACTCGGGAAAATTATTATATTTAAATTATTTTCATTTCCCTACTTTGGTGAGACAAAGTGCGGTGTTGAGTTCCGTAGTTGAGCACGCAATGTCACGAATTTGGGCAGAAAGAGGAGAACGGAGTGTCTTGACACTAGTTTGTCTCTGGCTACCCTGGTAAACGGGAAAAAGCGTGAAAAGCGCAAATTTAAAGCAAAATGTATATAATTTATTAACAGTCTTTTTTTTTTTTAAGGTAAACGAATAGTATTCGCCGGAGATTCAGCTGGTGCTAATCTCATAGCAGGATGTACTCTAAAGATATTAGAGAAAGGACTAAGGCCTCCAGAAGGAATGTTCATGGCGTACGCGCCGTTACTTGTTAGTTTTATACCTAGTCCTGCTAGGTTGTTGTGCCTGATGGACCCCTTACTACCTTTTGGATTTATGATGAGATGTCTTAAAGGTTTTTGTTTTTTTTTGATTATGTAAATTTATGATGAATATCTGTAAATTATCAGTATGATAAAAAACATTTCTTTTTATTTTTGTTGTCATTTTTATGGTTTACCATTTATAAACATTCATATTAAAAGGAATAAAAATTAAATAGTAAGAATTTAATAAAATCAGAAACAATATATGTACGAGTGCTTTAGCAATACGATGACCCATCAATAATTGTTATTTTGGCCACTAAAAATATTTAGATTGAAATTGAATTAATATTCGATAAATAATACCAAGAATATGAATAAAATAATCGATATATTATTAATAAATTTACAGCATACGCGTGCCCTAATAGAGGGAAAGATGATAAACGTCCCAGCAAAGAAAATAGCACTTCTAATGCCACGACCCCCGTCGAAGGAAATGGCTTCCTTAAAGTTAGTCCGTCACAAGGTAAGTCGATGGCTAATTAAATATTAGGAAAAATTATACATTTCATATATATTTTTCTAATTCCGGTGGAATTGAAAATGACTTTAGATAAATAAGTTTATGCTAGTTCAGTTATTTCTTTAAATATTGTTAATCCCAATCAATTGTTGTCGGTTTCCTTAAAAAATATATATTTTTATGTATGTCCAATAGTCCATATGTTGCATCCTCACAGATATATCAATAATAAGTAATTTTGTTGTCGATATTGACTTTGCGTCCGTTTTAAATATTAGATGTGCTTGGTAAGGGCTCGTTAACACTGTAAAGCGTTGTGAAATAGTGAGAGTATCAAATCAAATCAAATAATTTTATTCAAAGTAAGAAGTTAGAAGCTTCATATTTTGAACGTCAAATAATTTACCACCGGTTGACAAAATTTAATGCCTCAGACCTGAGAAGAACCGGCGCAAGAAACTCAGCGGGACCTCTTTTTTTTTCTTCCTCAGTCAATACTTAACAATTATTAATTAGTGACAATGATACCTTTAAAATAGACTGGAGCGAGTATTTAATAATATCTCTATTTACTTTAAAAATATAATAATATTTTCAGAGGGCATAAGCGAAGGTCCATCGTCCTTTGAGGAAGTGTCACCGTCTGATCTAGCAGAGTTGCAAGCGCACAAATCGGGAAGTGAGCGGAGGAAGTCCTCTGATACGACCATCAGTGCTGCCTCCCTGCAAAGCGAGCATACGGCTACCGGTAATATATTTTTTTGCCTGAAAGAAATATGTATGTATATGTATAAAAAATTTATTTAATATATAGAAGAAATTTAATTAATTAATCCCTTATAAAACTAAGTTATATTAATGAAAACATTCGGTTTGTAGATTGTTTTTCATAATAATTAGTTGTAAAATAAATTTAAAAGTATATATTATTTAAAATTAACATTTGCATTGTGGCATTTAATTTAAAGAGATCCTAAAATTTAAAATTATTTCCCTTTAAAACTTCAAAGATAAATTTCCGTCATGTTTGTTTTTATTGATTTTAAAAATTACTCTTAAATGTTTAGATACGTGTTGTGAGTATCTTATCACTGACTGAATACAGTCAGTCAAAATCATCTAATATGTTATCATACTCTAAAAAAGCCTTTAGACCCAATTCCTGCTGTCTCATTTGCTTAATTTGATCTTATTATCCTTTGAATTTGAGAAAAGAAAAACGATCGTATATAAGTTTTGACTCTTACACCCATATATAAAAGCGACGAGCTTTATTTTATACAGGAGACGCGAATATAAAATATTATATATATAATATATAATATTTTATATATATATATATATATATATATATATATATATATAATAATATTATTACTTTGTTTTATCCAGGTGTAACCCCCACTGAAGATAAATCTCAACAGTACGTATCAGATTTCCTCGAGCGCTACGTGTTCGATAGCGATACAGATTCCGAAGGAAGACGTTTCCCTGTCGTTAAACCCTATGATAGACATAAGTATGATGTATTGAATCGTGTGTTCATTTTTATTTATATTTATACAATTTTTATTATTTTTATATAGTTTTTATTTTGTTATTTCCTAAGCGATACATCAACCCATAATCACTATATATATTCAAGCGTCATATTCAATTAAGAATAGTGATTGTACATTTAGTATTTTTCATTTAAATTAATTTTGAAACAAGTTACTTCATTTATGTTGCCTAAGCAAAGACTAACTTACGGTTATGTTATTCTGTTATATTTATATAAAAATTGTTATTAATTATAAATATTATGTAGGGAGCCAGAATCAGAGAATTCAAGCACTTTGGTTGGCGAGACACCGTTGATACAAGACGCAGACAACAAACAAGACAAAAAAAGAATAAAAGCTCGGTAAGCATAAATAAAAAAGTTTAAATGTATAATAATATAATAAAAACGCATATATCAGGGTATACAGAGAAGTCGAGACATGTCGTGGCGGAAACGTAGAAACAAAACTAATTTATTGTTCCGCCGAATGGGAATCGAACCCACGATCATCGTTTTAAAGTTAAAGACCCTACAAAGTGTATTTTAATAATATTTGCAATTTTCTTGTAACGTAATATATCTATATGAAAATGGATCCACATATTTATCTGAGCTTAGCACATTTTCGAAATGTTTTATATATAGAAGACATATTTTTTTACTTTCTCTAAAAATAAATTAATGTATATGATTGTAAATATTTATTTGTATTTTGTTTTATTAACGTATTTCTTAAGTAATTCTATTTTACTAACCAACTATGAGCCTATGTTGCTTGTCAATAAAAGATTTTTATTTTTACATACATACATAGCTTCTCGCTGTATCCCGCATATAGCAGAGTAGGCAGAAGGAACCTAGTGTTAAGACACTCCGTTCCACACTTTCTGCCGAATTGAGGCATTGCGTGCTGTGTCGGAACTCATCGCTTTGCCTGGTTACAGGTAAACACAGGAAATAAAAATTTCCATTTCCTGGACTGGAAATCGAACCTACCACCTGTCGCATTTACAGTCGCACGCTTGTGCCTCTGCGCCATGAAAAGCGTTAAATATTTTTTTATTTTTTATTTATTTTATTATAATATATATGTCTACTTTGTCATAGTATAAGTGAAGCGGCCACTGGCATAATGGGCGCGATGTCGTCCCGCCTCGCGTATATAACGGGTTCAAATAACATAAGGCCTACGCAGGAAGAGTAAGTAATTTTTTTTATTTTTTTTTGTAGTTTAATAGTTTGCTTCGGAATTTTTTTATTCGTAAATGAATTGGAGTCGTCATTGAGTTTCTTCTTCTTCGTCTTCGAGACGCTAATACTTATTTTGTAAGAAACAAGTAATTATCAGGTCGTTTTTTTTGTAGCATTTTCAGACAAAACTGGATTTTCAAATTTAAAAATTATTTAATTTAAATTTAAATATATAGAATTTAATGATTAGTTACTCTAATTTCTAATTTATCCGATTTTTATTTTTATTATTGGTAATGTTACATTACACATTTATGTGTAATAACTATTTTTTTAACATTTTATCATAGTTATATTATATAGAATAAAATAATTTTTTAGCTTTTTTTACGTAAACCTTTTAAACAAGTTTATATGAATTTGTTAGGTAATGAAATGCAACGATGTATTTCATCTAATAAGTACACAAAGTATGTATTGTTTCATAATACAAATAACATACATACATACATAGATTCACGCTGTATCCCGCATATAACAGGGTAGAGGAACACACAGAGGGAACCTAGTGTTAAGACACTCCGTTCCCCATTTTCCGCCGAATTGAGGCTTTGCGTGCTGAGTGGCGGAACTCAACGCCGCGCTTAGCCTTGTTACCAAACCTAGGAAATGAAAAATTCCATTTCCTGGAGTGGGAATCGAACCCGCAATCTGTCTCGTTTACAGTCGCACGCTTGTGCCTCTGCGCCAATAACATATGATCTTAAAACATGTGCATTGACCCTTAAGACAACAAATATTTATAATCTTTTTTTATTCATGGCCTTATATTACTAGTATTTGTAGTTCTTTAAAAATATTCAATACAAATATATTTTGGTCACAGACTAGCAGTGAGGTCGAACCTGGACGCGTTAATAGCGCGCAGTCCGTCGGACGAGTTCATCTTCTCGGTGCCGCGCGACCCGCTGCTGTCGCCGTACTGGGCGGACGACGACCTGCTCAGGAAGTTCCCGCCCGTCAGGATATTGGTATGGAATTGTTATACTTTTTGCGGAGTGTCTTAACACAGGTTGACAAAGACGAACCGCCAAATATCTTATGATGTGCTCCGGTTCGATGGCATGTAAGCCAGGTTTTCCCCTTTCCCACCCATCTTTTCCCCAAAATGTGGTGGTTCCGATAGCGGACTGCTACATTGTCCTCCCCTTCCACCTGTATTCTCTAGGTTGGCAACGCATCTACAACGCCTCTGGTGTTGTAGATGTTCATGGGCGAAGGTAACCACTTACCATCAGGTGGTCCTTCTGCTCGTTTGCTATCCGTTATCCATAAAAAAAAAAAAAAAAAAACAGATTGTTTTTCCCTACCCTGCTACGAGCAGGATACAGCGTGAATCTAAAAAATATTTTACTATTGATAGACTTATACACAGCAATACTGATATTAAGTGGTAATGCAGCCTACAATGATGTTTGCCTAAAAGATAATCATTAACTCTTGTATTTAATTTGATAGGTCAAAATTTGTTTTAAATGTTAAAGATAAACATAATTCAATCTACTATAGTAACCTATTTTTCTTTGAAAGCAACTTATGATAGTTATAGATAACCTAGTATTATGACACTTGCTTCTCCATTTTTCGCCCGATTTTTAGACAATCGTCTTTACTTTTGTTGTTTTCTTTAGTTCCATTTTTTTTTAACTTCACGCTGTATCCCGCATATAGCAGGGTAGGCAGAGGGAACCTGATAACCTAGTGTTAAGACACTCCGTTCTCTTTCAACAATTCCGTTCCCCACTTTCCGCCAGATTGAGGCATTGCGTGTTGAGTGGCAGAACTCAACGCCGCGCTTTGCCTTGTTACCAAACCCAGAAAATGAAAATGCTTCATTTCCTGGAGTGGGAATCGAACCCACAACCTGTCGCGTTTACAGTTGCACGCTTGTGCCTCTGCGCCACGACAGGCCATTCGTTTCGTACTTATATTAAAGCTACAGAGAACTTTTTACACCTTGGACTTTCTAATAAGCAGTTCTATTCGATCCATCTTGTTTTTCTAATCTCCACATGAATATATTTTTTATTTCTCTTCTGAATCCTAATTATATGGTAATAATAAATAAAATGAATATTTCAGACGGTGCACTTAGACCCATGCCTGGACGACTGTGTGATGTTCGCTAAGAAGCTGAAGGGTTTGGGCAACGAGGTCGGTATCGACGTGCTGGAGGGGTTGCCGCATGGATTCTTAAATTTCTCTCTGGTAACGATTTTTATTCTTATTTTCTATATGTATTGGAAAAATAATTTTGTCTTAATATCTTTAAAAATAATTGTTATTTATTCGAGTTATTATTTTTTCTTAATTACATTTATTTATTTTATTGTTATTAAAATAATTGTAACACGGAAGTAAACTATTTTCAAGCATATGACTATTGCGCTAAGCTAAGCTAAGCACAGATTAAGTCGTAACTGCGCATATTTATAATTTTAATATACATTAGATAGAATCTAAAATTTATGAAACATGTCTCATCATTTTTCATGGATGAGTGTTTGTCAATGCTTTTAAATCCTAGTTGTTGTCCAATAATGTTTTACATCATAATTAAAAGAACTGTGTAAAGACGTTTGTGTTAAAAATTCGTGGGTATTAAAAATGTTTTAAAAAAAAGAATTTCCAGCGGTAGTTGCTTCAATTCTGAGGCATTTATAAATAAAACGGGTTGCACTCCGAGAGTGCCGGATGAAGTGAAATCTTTATCATGACAGCAGCAGTTATCAAATAGACACAACAACTCATTGACAACATTTATCAATTGAATTAAAACGATTACGTGAAAATACTTTGTAAATCCTCACCAAAATACTTGAATTTATTTCTAAGAATAAAAGGTTGTCTATTTTTTCATTCAATTGTCAAAGCTTAGCTCCTTGCGTCTTACGAATTTTCGGTCAGGGTCACGTGTCGCGAGATTAACATGTTTTAACCATCACAATAAGTTCACAACGCTGTTAAAAAAGTTTTCACTTCGAAAATGACGCATCTTTCTTATTGAATAAAAATATTTTTTTTGTTACATGTGAAATTATTTCAGTCTGTTCATAATATACTCGTATAACATATGAAAAACCATTACAATCTAATTTATAACTTTACAGATGGCCAAAGAAGCTCACGAAGGTTCAAAGCTTTCAAAGCTTTGCGTAGAACGTATAAAACAGTACTCGACTTAGAAAACCTGCGACGACCCCCGACCAGTTATGAATGTGCGGTTTTGCTTCTCGTAGTTACGAAAACGCGAAAGTATGCGAAAAAATATGGAAATAAACTTTGGTAGAAATAAGGAAAGAAAGATGTGACCAATAGATGAATATCTATCTATCTATTTAAAGTCAACTGAATATACTTGTTAACACTTTTCGGCTCAAAAAAAATTATAGGTGAAATTCTGATCTTATGCAAAATGCCTAAATTTAAGCTCGGATAGTGATTTGAGCTTTGTATTGAGAAATTAGTTAATTGTCTTTCCTTAAATATTATATTCAAACGATATATTAAAACCTTATTTCATTTTCAAATTCCTATTAATTATTGCTTTATGAATTATTGCTTACGTGATCGAGTTACAAAAAAATATTTTTTTCGCGATAGATTATCTGCGGACTAATTATTCCGCAGTCGAACAACTGAGCATATAAATAATAAATTTAAAAATGTAATAGTTCGTTAGTACAGGTTTTCGCAAGTTTTTTTAAAAAAGCTTAGGCTTATTTCAAAGCCAGTTATATAGCCAGTTATGTTTTTTTAAATAATTTTACGTATATTAAAACATCGCCTACGCATATAAAAACAAATTAAATAATAAATTGGTTGTTTTGAGTCTGTTTCAATAACATCTGTGCCTAACGTTAAATATAACGATTAAGTACATATTTGGTAATGTATAGAAATATAGATTATAAATATTCAATGTTGAAATGTTGTAGGAATTCTTTGTTATAAATAAATTTTGCTAGCATTTGGTACATATGTACTATAATATTACAAAGAGAATATTTCGTTTGTTTTGTATATGGCCATGTTGCTAAGTATTTTATATATATATATATATATATATATATATATATATATATA
>JAKGSA010000151.1:160808-173635 GCA_033558755.1 Philaethria dido
TTAGGCTTATTTCAAAGCCAGTTATATAGCCAGTTATGTTTTTTAAATAATTTTACGTATATTAAAACATCGCCTACGCTTATAAAAACAAATAAAATAATAAATTGGTTGTTTTGAGTCTGTTTCAATAATATCCGTGCCTAACGTTAAATATAACGATTAAGTACATATTTGGTAATGTATAGAAATATAGATTATAAATATTCAATGTTGAAATGTTGTAGGAATACTTTGTTATAAATAAATTTTGCTAGCATTTGGTACATATGTACTATAATATTACAAAGAAAATATTCGTTTGTTTTGTATATGGCCATGTTGCTAAGTATTTTATATATATATATATATATATATATATATATATATATATATATATATATATATATATATATATATATATATATATATTACACTATTTATGAAGATATCTAATATATGTTAAAAAGTATTTACTTAATTTATTTCAATAGTAGAAATTTTTCTTTTTTTTTTGCCTTCAAAGATGTCTCTTTTAACCGCTTTTTAATGTGTACAGATATAATGCAAAAGTTGTATGTAGTTTAAAATATAAAAAAAAAAAGATTTATTACGAAAATATTATTATAGTATCGTATTAGAAAGGTTAGACGAATTTAAATTGCACGAGGTACATATATAAAGTGGACCAGTTATTTGATGGAATTTATCTAATATAATAATAATTATATATGAATATATTTTTATTATGTTGCATTTTGTCAAAATATTATTCCTTATTATTCCATATATTCTTTAAAATTATTTTGCAAGACTTAAACAGGGAAAATGACCTAATATCTGTTTTTACCAGAAAATAATTTATTTTTTTGAAATATAGAAATAAAAAATCTATAACTTCATTATTTTATTTTTGGACAATATTCATGTACATAATTTTAGTATAATTTCAAAGGAATTGTTTTTTACAGTACATTCATATATACTAATAGAAATGAAAATTGCAAAGGAATTAATCTGTATTTTGTTATAAAATATTTATATTTTTATTTAACTTAGAACAAAATGTTTTTGTTGAGACAAAATTAGATTTATTTGTGAATAAACATGTTATTGGTATTTAATATAAACCCAAAAATCGCAATTAAATGTATTTTAAAAAGGCTAATTAGTAGATAATAGTTTCTAATATTCTATTGTGATTATTTTTCTTTTCATCGTTTCAGTTATTATAACGTATTTGGAAAAACATTAAATATATTCCTCAAAATTTCATCTAAGGTTTCCTTACGAATTACAGTTAATACCAAAAATATTTTCTTTGCTTAAGTTATTTTACACAATTTTTAGATTATCAATTTATACAGCAAAAATACAGCTCGCTAGTTTTTATATATAATATAAAATAACTTTCCAGCCTTTTACCACTTTTATACTTGAAGCGTAAATTTGCCTATCCATAAAAGGAAAATGAAATATCGACTAGAAGCCGTATGCCGACAAATGGTCAAAAAAAAAGATTCGAAATAACTCTAGTTAAAATTCATGTAACTCGATTTGAAATCGATTTATACATCCGTTATAAAAGTACATACATAAAATATTATAGCGATATTTTTTTAGCATCGATGATTGTGAACCAACTCGAATAAAACTGAACTTATATTGCTGTTATTTTTAAATGAAAGTTCTGACCTTAAAAACATCTTGCGAATAATATATAAATTATATGACCTATATGCGGAATTTTATTTATACGTTTAAACTTATGATATGCTTTTTAAAAGGCCTTCGGGAGGTTATGGCATTTATTATAGGTTAGAAAAGGTTCTTGCCATTTTACTCTGCACAGCTTCATCTTAGACTGATAATTTTTTATTAGCTTCTTTTTATGGTCAATTGTGTCATGTGACATATCGGCACTATTTGTTTATTGGCACTATTGTATTTCTATGTCTCATTTATTCTTATGAAAAAGGATTTATTATTGTTTTGTGTGATTTAACATAAATTTATCAAACATGAATAATTAAGTATTTATACTTAAGAACATTATAAATTATGTGTTGTAATTTAATATAGTTGAACTATTTGTTTATAATACAAGCTTAAAGAAATTGCTCAGACGTTATTTTTTACCTATTAAAACGTAAGTCCATGTATTATTGTAATATTTTTGATGAATTTTAATATAATAACTAGTTTACATTTTATGTAAACTATTCAAAATTCGATCCCAAATGGATTAAACTCTTACGTAAAACGTCGTTTATGTAAAGATACTTTGTATTTGGTATAATAATTGTGTAAAAGCTTGTAAAAAACTATAAATAATTAGATGTCAATAGTGTAATTATAATGTATTTTTAATGCTGTCTTTTAAAAATACGGGACTGGCAACATTGTTATGATGAGAATAAACAAACAATTAAATTTATTGTAAGATATGGCACGAAACCCTCCACACTAAAAATTTGCTTAATAAGATATAAGCGAAATTAAAATATGCGTCAATGTCATAAAATGTAATTATTATAAAAAAAAAACAAGTAAAATTGATAAATTTCGCGACAATATTCCCATTTGTAATTTAATATCTAATAAAAATACCTTATATTTTATAGGGTAAGTTATATACTTAAAGAAGAAATTTGACATTTACTTCATTATGTTGTCAAAAAAAATTGGATAATGAAATTATAGGTTTATTCTCTAGTTTGCGGATTAATCGTCTAGTTTCATAGATCTAGCACACGACGTTAAACTGGTCTAAACAAATTTAGTTTTAATATCACAATTCTATTTATTTTAATTTATTTGTGTCTATTTTACATGTAAATCTAATTCTTAAACATAGGCCACTTTTGCACTAATGATTTCAATATATTTATTGTATGCCTAAGTCTAAATCCGTACCAGCTTAGTTTATATTGAATCTCAGATTATCAATGAAAATATATTGTCAATTTATCAAATTATAAATGAACGAAAATTTAACAAAAACTGTACAAAATACAAGGAACTGTTGCATTTGCTTATTGTATTTCACTTGATGTATAGTTATTAAAATCTATTTGTTAGTTATATTAATGAAAATTTTATAGTCTGTGATAGTGAATTGAAGCTTTTAGAAAGCATTACAGTATTCTAAAATGCACTTATGTTATAATTAATGATGAATAAATAAATATTTCGTATTGTGTGTTTCATTTTGTTTGTTTTATTTAAATCCTATCGATATACCTATCCTGACTAGATCCTATAATCATTTTATTGATGATCATTGAATACGGAACACTGATTTGTAAATTTTACTACTGTTGTCTAATACTTCAAAATATCTAAATAAATATTTGCTATTACATCATTTTTAGCACTCTCTTCATGGTTTTATTTATTAATTAATCTGTAAGAAAATGTTATAGCCATTTGTACCTCATTTCTTACAGTCCGATTACCTTGAACATTTTTACACGTGTCCGGTTCCGATGACTACAATATTTTCATAGCAGACGTGCTTATCAGGGTCAGAATGACGAGGAAAAATAATTTGGGCGTGATCCATTTGGTTTTTTTTAAGCTAATTTGCTTATTATTATTTTCGTTTTATAGTAATTTCCTATATGCTCTCAAGATTACTTTAAGTTTGGAAAATTTTATTTTAAGAGAAGAATAACAATAAACATATATAACTTAATGTCATATTAATGGCCGAGGTAATAAAAATAAAAAATAAATAAATAAATAATAGTGGTTTTGAAATTACACTTTTACGTTACGTTATTAATTTTTTAAAATATAAATGAATTGATTTTTTAGAATTTTTAATTAAATTCTTAAAACTTTATAAGTTGGTTTAGATAAGCATGTTCTTATTTTACTTCCAGGATAGGTTCCAGAATTCCATAATGTTTGACAGCGAATGGTTAAATGCATTGAATTATAATAGCAATGGGTTAGCGTCTGTGACTGTAAATGTGATAAGGGTGATGCGAGTTCGGTCCTCGCTCGAGGGACGGACTGTATTTAAATTATTGGCTCTGGTAAGAACAAGTCCGGCGATGTGTTCCGCAACTCAACTCGGAATATATCTCTTTGAATTGAATAGGTCAGAACAGTTCCAAAACTTGACATTGTCTGGAAAAATATAAGAGCTCTTTCTGAAGCCCATTTCAAAGAGGCTGAATTCCTGAAAATAAATCTATTTTTTTAGCTTCACGCTGTATTCCGCATATATATAGACAGAGACCTGAGAATCTAGTGCTAAGACACTCCGTTCCCCACTTTCCGCCGACTTTGCGTGCTGAGTGGCGGAACTCAACGCCGCGCTTTGCCTTGTTACCAGACCCAGAAAACGAAAATACTAAATATTATTTAGAATTTTCATTTCCTAGCGTGGGAATCGAACCCACAACTTCTATGATTTAAAAAAATATATAATTCTTTATCAATAATATTTATTATACTATAAGTTACTTATAATAAAATATATATAGATTTATATAAACGAAAATACTTTTACATATCCTGGAGTGGGAATCGAACCCACAACCTATCGCATTTACAATCACATGCTTGTGCCTCTGCGCCACGATAAGTTAATAGGAGACCACAAAATTAATAGGAGGACATATAATTTTATAAAAAAAATTTAATTACCTTCCATACAGAGTGGTATTTTTCGAATGAATAACTTATATTTGTATAATGGTACTAATTAATATATTATAAGAAAACTCAAGATAGAAAATGTTAATCATGTTTATTGTACTAAGTCTTAAAATTTAGGGAAACATGACGATCAACAAATATTTAGACAGCAGACAAATTGACTTTTGGTAACATCTATTGTTTAAAAGGGAAGAACAGTTCACATAATATAAATACAAACAAATTTAGTAATATATTAACAGATTTTTGGCGAGAGATAAAATTAAATCAGTAATTATAAAAACAACAACACCTGTGACATTAAAAATATAAATAATTGCAAGGTGACTTAATTGTCTATAATATATGCAGGTTAAAATAAAATTTGAAATTTAATCAGAGCCTACTATTCTAATTACAAATCTTAAGTTACACAGTAAAAAATGGACATATAATTTTGTATGCCATCAAGTTTATTAAAAAGAATGTCTAGAGCTAATTATGTTAAATTACATACATATTGAGAATAATTTGTTTACAAATATAAGTATTTTAAAAAAGTTTCTAAGTATCTTTTGTAAACCAGTACCAGATTGTAGGTGACATATTGAAAAACATCTTAATGATTATTTTATTAAATGACATGCAAATATCTAATAATCTGTACAATACAAGACTTGACAATGATAAAAGAATGAAATCAGTCATATTACAGCTATCATTATGGCCTCAGTCGTCCACAACCACAACCCTACTTTATTATTCCAATCATAACTCACATTATTTTCTTAAGTTAGATTATGAATGACTTCTTAAGAATGAATTTCTTAAGTTAAATTTAATAATTATCTAGCAATAAAATGCTATCCGTTACAAACTTTTTGAAGAGCTAATAAAGAAAAGTTTATACATATATGAATTAGGTTATTATTTACATTTTTCTTTATTTTACCAATATTAAAGTATCATTCATAATCTCCTTCTTAGTCAATCAAACATGTAAATATAAAAGTGACTTGATTATTATTCTTAAGTTATTTATCACTTGCTCCTTTCCACTATTACAGAGTTGAGACATTTCTAATGATAGTATTTCAATCATGACCATTAGTTTTGGCGTGAGGAACATTTCCGTTAACTAATGCAGGCTGTGGCTGCCTAATTGTCTTCTGTAATACATGGGCATCAGCTGGCTCTATTCTCTTATAGTAGTATTCTTTTGTTTCAACAATTTCAAAGCCAAATTTTTTGTAAAAATCTATTGCACTTTCATTATTCACTTGCACATGCCTGTAAGTTAAATTAATATTTATAAGGTAATTCATTTGCAATGTTTATTATATTCAAATTATTATATTTTAAAATGCAAAAAAATTACACATATTTTATATGTAATTAATTAAAAGTAAAAAATTATAGCCTGTTCAATATAAAATTTTGAACAATGCACAGGAAATAGGTTCTTCTATAGATAGGTTACTTTTGATTAACACAGGAAATTACACTTAACCTTCAACTCATATGCATCAATTGTGTATAGAATCATAACAGTTTAATTGAACTATGATTATCCACTAATACTTACAAAAAAATGCTGTCAAAGTTGCCATCCTGTTCAACATACTTGAGCACATGTTCCACCATTAGAGTACCAATACCTAATCTCCTGTAAGGATACAGACATCCTAGAGTCATTATGTACAATCTTCTGGAATTCTCTGACGTATCTATTCTGCAGCACACCGCTCCAACCACAATATCATTGTAATACGCCAGTTTAGCTAATTCGCCAGCCTCTAATACATCTTTGTAGAATTTGTCATTGTAGGATACCGGGAATACGACTGTATTCAATTTCTTTAATTGCTTAATATTATGTGGTGTTACATCGCCAAGTTCTATTTTAGCTCTGAAATATGAAATATATTCCATTAACACACGATTCTAGTACCACTAGGCAGCAGTACCTAAAAGGGAGAGTAATGGTCTAAATTGTAGCAGAGTTACACATAGTACATAAAACACGATTTCCGCAAAAAATATTTAATAAAATTACCTAGTCATTTTTATGTTTTTTTTTTGTTTTACACTAAAAATTTAAAACTAATCTAACACAGTTATATCACACGAGATCACTCCCGCCATCTACCATATTAGCTAACTCGCTCACTCTTGGCCATGAAGGGAGTTGACAGATTTCACACAACGCATTATTGACAGTCATCAAACAGTGTTGTAATATTAAATAATATTAATCATAATTCACGATTTTATTGCTCACGTAATTTTCAAATTCGAAATTTAGTTTGTAAAAAAGTATTTCTTAAAATGTTATTGGTCAAAGTAGTATTGAAAATTTCATGTTTTCAATACTACTTGTGTATATATAAATCCATTCATCATGTCTTACTTATTGTATTTAAATTATCTAATAAAAAATTAAAACTCGCCTCTTTACTAGTAAAAAAGCTTACATGGAGTGAGTATATTTTTTATTTTCTTATACCATTATTTATATACAACATAAAATAATATATAATTTTCGATATAGATAATATATTAAGCTACAAATAGCGCTAATTTTAAAATTATTCTATAGAACTTCAATTATTTTCAACTGTTATTGAAACTAAGAAAAGTAATTCATTTTGAAAGACATAAAAACGCAAAAATGCTATTAAGTAAGATGCAATACAATAATCTAAAAGTTATAAATGTTTGGAATACAAGAAAGTTCCATAATTGGCAAGCAATACGAAGACAAATTGCAAATAATAATGTCCAGGTATCATCCCAGACGGAAACATCAGCATCTGAAGTGGCACCAATAAATAATGAAATTAAAGTTTATCAAGCTGTACCAAGAGTGGTTCCTGTGCTTTTAAGAGATAAAGAGCCAATTGTGTTGCCTTTCGACGAAGTCCCAGGACCAAAATCTTTAAAATATCTATCAATTTTTCGTAATTATTTGTCAGACATTGGAACACAAATGACGGCTAGTTTTTTATTGTTTGGTCTTAATATCGGTTAGTACGTAAAATATAATAAAATATTTTAAATATGTATCTCAGATTCGCACCTCTAAAAAATGTATTGGGATTTTTTGTGATTACGGTTCTTTTACGTATAATTGGTGACATTTATTCCTCCACTTTCTATAGTGAATGTTGATTGGCGAAACCTGGCGCCCTGCCGCTCTTTTACTAACTAGGTCAAAGATGGTATATTTTAAGTATTAATGTTCAACTCACGGCCACTGCGTGTCAATTATAATATACTTTTGTTACAACTCTATTTCTAAATATATTGATACATTAATTATTTTAAGATTATCTGAGTCGAATTGCAGTTATTTTGTTACTTAGGAAAATGTACGTTAAAATTAAAAAAACATCACTTATTTTCTTTTTTTAACATACAAAATAATTACTTAACTATATTTTATTATAAATTTAGGCTCAATCCTCAATAATAGGAAGCAAATCCGTGATTTATCAACTCTTTTTGATGAATACGGTCCTGTGGTACGTTTCGTAAGCCCTGTAGGTGGAGACATAGTCCTTATCAATCATCCTGAGCACATACAAAAAGTGTTTAATATGGAAGACGAATATCCGGTCAGGTCTACACTGGAGTCATTGGAGAGGTTTAGAACGGAACACAAAAAACATACTTACCCTGGAATATATACTGTGTTAGTTTTTATTTTTATATTTTTTCAATGAAAAAAAATTATAACAAACAGTTGTAACAATAACGAACATTTGTAACAAGAACGTATGAAACAAAATCTGCAAGTGCAAATGGCCATTTTTTTTAAATCTTTTCTTCTTACAAAGACACGTATTTCCATTTTTCAATCAAAAGGAAAAGTGGAAGGCTGATAAGTAACTCATATAGAATTAGCGCCTTAGCAGTGATATTCAGCGTGATGGACTCCATAATATTTGTTATATATACAATATGTGTATATATAAGAAATACTATGGTATATATATGGATAAGGTACCTCCGTGTGGTAAAGATGATACAATTTTGAGTCCAATTTTCTAAGAGGGGGTCTATATTTAGACGAAGTCAAGAGTCCTAAAGTCCACGCCAACGAAGTTGCGGACCTTAACATGGACTAACAGACAACGTACGGTCGAAACTACTGCCCATAGAAATTTGATATAGAAGCTCCTTGGGAAATGAAAGGGAGCGAAGAAGAGTTAAGAGAGGAGTCTTCGAAATTCCAATGAAAACGAAAATTAAAAAAAAAAGCGTGATTTTAGGTTTTATACTCCATGCAAACGAAGTGGCTGTTTTTACAGCTGGTAAGATTTGACCTTTTTAAAAATAATTTATTTATTGTAATTTTTTATAGTCACGGCCAGGAATGGGCTCGCCAAAGGTCAATTATGTTCAGCCCAGCGCATACCACAGTGACACAACACGCACAAGGAATATTTAATATATGTGATAAGCTAGCTCAGAAAATATATAACTTAAGGAATTATCAAGATGAAATGTCCAAAGATTTGTATAAGGAATTACATAAGTGGTCTTTTGATTGTATGGGTAAGAATTTTTTTTTACTTTTCACGCATTACGCAAAATCAGAATTACGTTAATACTGTAAATAAACACTTCCTTTCGAGTAATAATTAGGCTGAATGAATTTTAGGCTTTATTTACAAAATCTTAGACACATTTCTTGGTTTCCAGAGCACGCGGGTTCGAATCCTGCCACGTTTTTTTTTTTATTCTGAATATTTTTAGTTAAGTAATAATACTAAAAATATTTAAATATTTGTTATCCATAAATTAAAAAAAAGTAAGGAACAAAATGATTCCTTTAATAGATCGAAAAATAAATAGCCTGGTAAATAGATCATACTTAGAAGTATCATTTTACCATAAAATAAAGTGTTATGTATTGTTTGTATTATAAAGATAATTTAAATAAATAAAACAATATTTAATTTTTTAAAACAAAGGGGTCTCCTATTACGCCATGACAGCTTCTGTAACTAAAATAAGTAGATAAATAATTACAGGTCTCGTAACATTTTCGAAGAATTTTGGTCTGTTAGACGCTGAATTAATATATAGTCAGTGTGATTCAACGTGGATGTACCACAGCTTGGAGAAGGCAACGGACGCCATCATTAAATGCGAAACTGGTTTGCATTTGTGGAAATTCTTTACAACTCCCGCTTGGTATTCCTTGGTTAAGTACTGTGAGGTTTTGGACAAGTAAGTGTTGTTATAAATAAAAACGTTATTCTTATTTCTAAATCCCACATTTTAATTTTACTTATAATATTATAAACGCGACAGGTTGGAGGTTCGATTCCCACTCCAGGAAATGTAAAATTTAGTATTTTCATTTCTTGGGTTTGGTAGCAAGGCAAAGCGCGGGGTTGAGTTCCACCACTCAACACGCAATGCCTCAATTCCGCGGAAAGTGGGTAACGGAATTTTTAAAAGAGAATGGAGTGTCATAACACTAGGTTCTCTGGTTACCTCTGCCCCTAGATAAAACGGTTTTTTTAGCTTCATCCTTTATTCGCTGTATCCCGCATATAGCAGAGTAGGCACAGGGTACCTAATATTAAGACACTCCGTTCCCCAAGTGGCGGAACTCAACGCCGTAAAAATCTCTGCTATTATAGATAAAAGTTTGCACTAATATATTAGTATAGCATAAAGGATATAATTTTTAAAGTTTTTGTGTAATTTGACCATAACAAACCAGATAACATGAGAAACGTTCTTTTGGAGCCGAATCGAATAGTTAAAATAATAGATTAATATAGTTTTATATTTTTATAACATTATGTAACTCCAGGAAATTTAAGTTTAGGATTTTCATTTTCTGGGTTTGGTAACAAAGCGCGGCGTTGAGTTCCGCCACTCAGCACACGATGACTCATTTCAAATTGTTTCAAAGAGAACGGAGTGTCTTAACACTAGGTTCTCGGGTTCCGTCTGCCTACCCTGCTATATGCGGGATACAGCGTGAAGTTAAAAAACAAAAACATTATGTTATTCCAAAATCGATTGTTTTATTTGTATCAGGTAAATGATAAAATATTTTAAAAATAATATTTATGCTTCCTAACGCTTTAAACACACTTTAAGAAAAAATAAGTTATGGTTATATTAATTTAAAATGTAATTTTCAGCTTAATCGGCAAATATGTGCTGGAATCTGAGGATATTATTTCAGCAAATTCTGACAATGAAAACAGATGTACGTAAAATAAATTTATTTTTCTGTTTCTTGCAATACATTTTTACAAAAACTCAAAAAGGAGATAAATATAATTTGTTTCTACAGATTCATCTTCGTTGGTAGGCGCAATGTTACTAAGTGAGAATAAGTTTAAGACAGAAGATATTGCTACGATCCTAATGGATATGCTTCTTATCGGTGTCAATACTGTAAATATTTATTTATTCCTTATAACATAGGTATTGATTATGACTTTACTGAGACCTAAGTGACATTGATTTTGATTTTTGAATATTATTTCTTGAGGCACATTGAGTTTTGGATGAAGGAATTCAATATTGCACTTTGACCAATCCCTTTATGAATATACTCGTGTCGCTAGAAAACTCTTTAACTGAGTAAGTGATAGACAAGGCAAAAACTGCTGAGCGTAGAAATTTGGCTTGTAGGCATTTTCGGGAGGATAGTAGGTACTAATAAAAGATTTACCTAAATTTCTACGGAAACAGAATTTTTCAATCGAATCACAACAAAAATTGCAAACAAACTTGCATACTCGTAATATATCCTATATTTTTTCCTGAATTTTGATGGTTTTGAATCCATAATTATCTATTTCGATATACATCATTATGACATCAATTTTTTTGGAATTTCTTTATCAGTATACATAAATTTATTTTTGTTTACATTTTCTTTTAGCTTCACGCTGTATCCCGCATATGTAAGGGTAGGCAGAGGGAACCTAAGAACCTTGTGTTAAGACACTCCCTTCCCCACTTTCCGTCGAATTGAGGCATTGCGTACTGAGAGTGGCGGAACTTAACACTGCGCTTTGCCTTGTTTTGTATGATAATACTAAACTTTTACATTTCCTGGAACGGGAATCGAACCCACAATCTGTCACGTTTACAGTCGCACGATTGTGTCTCTGAGCCACGACAAATGTTTACATTTAATATCATTAATTTGATATTAATTGTAAATAACCAACCGATGGTTTTTTGCTAATTATTTTTAACTGTATTTTTTATTGTAGATAACTACTTCAATGTCTTTTCTGCTATACAACATCGCGAAACACCAAAAGTGCCAGCGTCAGCTGTATCAAGAAATAGCCAACATATACGATGATATGATTGTAAAGGATGTTAACAAGTTGAAAGAAAACACGCCATATTTACAAGCTTGTATTAAGGAAACGTTACGGTAATTATTTTAATATAGAGAAAAATAATATTTCATGACTGAGTAAGCAAAATCGTTTATTAATTCCTAAGTAAACTTATTACTACTCAGTAATAAGTTAAGTAAAGTCTTTGGTGGTAGGAGGTTCGTCCTCCGTCTGGCTCGCGACCACTATCATGTCAAAGACGAACCGCCAAATATCTTATGATGTGTTCCGGTTCGATGGCATGTAAGCCAGGTTTTCCCATTCCCACTTATCCTTTCCCCAAAATGTGGTGGTTCCGAGAACGGAATACTACATTGTCCTCCTCTTCCATCTGTATCCTCTAGGTTGGCAACGCATCTACAACATCTCTGGTGTTGTAGATGTTCATGGGCGAAGGTATCCACTTACCATCAGGCGGTCCTTCTGCTCGTTTGCCATCCGTTATCCATAAAAAAAAAAAAAAAAAAGTAAGCAAAGATACTATAATTATAACAAAAGTCGATACTTATCAATATATTTGTATAGGTTGGTCCTTATAACCACATTTTCACAGAGTTAACTTAAGAAATGTAACGAATTTAGTATTAATTTATGAAATAAATAAATAGCTTAAAATATTACATACATTTATATGTACACATATTCGATGCTCACACAAGAATTTATAATGACATTTTTCTATTACATTCGCGAAAAGTTTCAGAAATAGCTGAGACAAGCATGGAAACACATAATGTCATCATATGTGAAAACATGAAATCATATGTAAAAACATGAAGTCATATGTGAACACATAAAGTCACATGT
>JAKGSA010000152.1:3271-31420 GCA_033558755.1 Philaethria dido
TAAGCAAAGATACTATAATTATAACAAAAGTCGATACTTATCAATATATTTGTATAGGTTGGTCCTTATAACCACATTTTCACAGAGTTAACTTAAGAAATGTAACGAATTTAGTATTAATTTATGAAATAAATAAATAGCTTAAAATATTACATACATTTATATGTACACATATTCGATGCTCACACAAGAATTTATAATGACATTTTTCTATTACATTCGCGAAAAGTTTCAGAAATAGCTGAGACAAGCATGGAAACACATAATGTCATCATATGTGAAAACATGAAATCATATGTAAAAACATGAAGTCATATGTGAACACATAAAGTCACATGTGTCATATGTGAACACATAAAGTCATATGTGAACACATAAAGTCACATGTGTCATATGTGAACACATAAAGTCATATGTGAACACAAAGTCATATGTGAACACATAAAGTCATATGTGAACACATAAAGTCATATGTGAACACAAAGTCATATGTGAACACATCAAGTCATATGTGAACACATAAAGTCATATGTGAACACATAAAGTCATATGTGAACACAAAGTCATATGTGAACACATAAAGTCATATGTGAACACATAAAGTCATATGTGAACACATAAAGTCATATGGTGAACACATCAAGTCATATGTGAACACATAGTCATATGTGAACACATAGTCATATGTGAACACAAAGTCATATGTGAACATAAAGTCATATGTGAACATATAAAGTCATATGTGAAAATAACTTTTAATCTAATTGTCTTTACGGTCTAGGACTATTTTGTTATTAAATTTAAGCTGCTATACTCATTTCAATTTTTTTTATTGATTCTAGACTTGTTCCACCCATTCCGCTGTTAACACGGATCCTATCAAGAAACATCACTTTAGATGGATACAAGTAAGTATAGTTAAGTAAAGTACCAAGACACTCCAGTCACCACTACGCAAGTTAAGTGGTGAAACTCAACGTCGGACATTGTCTTATCAAAGCGAAAAACTGAAAATACTTCAAATATAATCATTCCGTCGAGAGAAAATTGAGCCCACAATAAAACTATCCCACTGCGTCACGATGGCCTCATATGTTATGTTACAATACAAAACTTGTTACTAATTAAAAAAATAATTTAACTTGTACTATTGTCTATTTTGAGGAGTTTAAATTAGCACTAAAAGATGATGCCCCAAAACTCCAATAGGAGCAGGAAAAATGAATTTATTCATTCTAAAATCAAAGCTATGGAGGATAGAAATGAAATAGAAAGGGTCATAAACGGGACGCGAATGCAGGGGGCAACTAATAGCTTATTTATATATTACAATTTACATCCTGTCGTGGCGCAGAGGCAGAAGCGTGCGACTGTATGTATGGAGCAAGACAGGTTGTGGTTTCGATTCCCGCTCCAGGAAATGGAATTTTTCATTTCTTGCGTTTGGTAACAAGGCAAAGCGCGGCGTTGAGTTCCGCCACTCAGCATGCAATACCTAAATTCGGTGGAAAGTGGGTAACGGAGTGTCTTAACAATAGGTTTCCTCTGCCTACCCTGCTATATGCGGGATACAGCTTGAAACTATGTATGTATGTATATATTACAGCATCCCACGAGGTACTCTCATCATAATATCGACACGCGACGCCTCCCTCAAGGAGAGTAACTACGACCACGCCACGGTGTTCTACCCCGAAAGGTGGCTGAAGACGGAGTGTAAGGAGTATCACGCGTTCAGTTCCATACCGTTTGGCTGTGGCGCTAGAAAGTGTTTAGGTCAAAATATCGCTGAGAATATGCTGTCTTTGTTAACTATAAGGGTAAATTAGTTATTTTTTTACAAATTTCTTATTGAAGAAAATAGTAATTCAAAACAATCTAGTGAGTCATTAGTTTGAAGTTGTAGTAATATATTAAATATGTTAATTTTTTATATTAAATTGATATTTATTTTACTTTCTTTATAAAATTTTAAAGCTTGTTTGTTTGTTTGTTCATTGTAAATGACACAATTTTAATATATCTAAAAGCTTTCTTAGTTATGTAATCAACAGCATAAATGTATATAAAACAAGTTCAATGACAATAATATTAGCATATAATTTTGAAATCTTAAAGGTTTATTTTGAATTTAGTTTCATGTGGAATAACATATTGGAACAGTGTTTTTCATTAAAAATATATTTAGAGTTTTTGAACTAATATTTTTTTCTTTCAGATTTTACAAAAATATAAACTTGAATATCATTATGGAGAAATGCAACCAACTAGAGATTTCATTGTGAAACCGAACCGGCCCTTGAAAATTAGATTTATAGATAGAATTTAATTTCCATTATCTTAACATAATAACAATGTCTTTATAATAATTATCCATTAGGTTATAGAATAAATAAAGCTTTTCCAATAGTATTGTTATAGTTTTATTATATTAACAACAAATAACTATATAATTTGCTAATATTTACAAGATAACCATTTCTAACATATTGATGTCTAAATAACATTTAAAAATGTAAGAAACTTATTAAGCCTAAGTGGTAAACTGTTATATGAATCTATGGATAAATAGAATATATTAGAAACATTAATTTCTATCTTTATGAAAATTGTAAAATGGTATTTTTTATAATAAGTAGTATCTTATAATAGGAAGACTAGTATTTGAAATCATCTTTGTCGTCTAGATGAAAATATATTAAGGTATTTCCCTCGAGTCATTTCCTTAGCCTCTTCTAATCCCAGCTGATAAGCTAAATCATGCAGTTGTTTAACTTCCATAATGAGCTTACTCACGCTTAGTGTCCCAAGTTCTGAAATTTATTAATTTATTGTTACAGAAATTCTAGAAAAATCATACTGTTGTTTTCTAATAATATTGTTTAGGATAGGTAGAGAATCGAGGTAGGAACTCAATGCTGTGTATGTGTTACCAAAGCAAGCAATTCAAATTGAACACCATATTTTCAGACACTAACTACACAAGCCTATGACTCTAAATTGTTAAAAACACACAATTTGTATCTGTAACAATTTTACTTTTATCTTTATATTAATATAAGGTACAATTTTTGCATTGTTGACCTTTTAAAGTGTAATTCAAAAAATATAAGTAAAACTTTACTTCATAAATGTATAAAATTAACAAAGCAGTGCTTTTCATAATATTCATAATAATTCTTTAAATATGAACAGCATTGTATACATATGTGTACTTTTAGTAACTTTTCTGTAATAGTATACTTATGTTGTATGTTTCAGATTATAATCTATCTAATAGTTTATAAAAAATGTTTTAAAACTAATAGATAAGAATAAAAGTTAACGAAAACATAAGCAACAAAAATATATGTTCATTAATTTAGTACTTTTACTAGTTTGTTAAAAATTTTAATTTACTAAAAATTAAATGTATATTCAATGAATATTAAATTAAAATATTTATGTGAACTCACTTTGTATGTAAGTATAGTCATCTTTGGTCAGACCTTTATTCCACGATGGTGGTGATTGGTTGGGATTTTGCAATGCCATAAATTCCGACACACCTGGAACTGCAAAAGAATCGTTCGAGCATCTTGAACCATCGTCATTTGAGTTATTACTATTGCCGTCACCCATTTCAAATTATATGTTTAAAAACTAGACGTTATAACCGATCACCGATGTATGTACGTAATGGAGGACGGAATGACAACATTAGAAAATAAATGTAATCGCGCCACTTTTGAAAATTATTACTTTCACTTTGAAGTATATTTGACACAAAAACATATAAAATATATAATCTTACTTTGTTCAGGCCATAGCTCTGGTGAAGCACGATCTAGTTTTTCTAGACTTAATAAACTTTGTTCTAAAGATGTCAGAGGAATATCGTTTGATGTTGTTTGACCTGAAATAATGGTTTTCATTTTAAACTAAAAATGTAAAAAATGTAATGTTGTGTAAAATTGCTAATAAATTTATACATATAAATATTAAAAATAAACTGAAGTATTAGTTCGTCAACTTTACATATATTTGAACCTTTTTTACCATCACTTTTAATAGAATTTCGTTTCGCGGCCATTTTCTTGAATTTGACAACAAAATACAACCATGAACAAGAGATTTTTTTAATTAAGCAGACAATTCACAAAAACGAAGAAATTTTCTTGTTTATGGGCTTTGAAAGTTTGAATAATTAAATTATATAACAAAGCAATTCAAATAACAATGAGTCTTAAACAAATACATATTGTTTGTTATATTAAAATATTTTTTAATAAAATAATAAATGACAAATGGTATATGAATAGGTGCAATTATATCAAAATTTAATTGTATATTACGCACAAATTATAACAAAAAACTTTATTTTTAGGCAAAGAAATTTATTTCTCTTATTATTATAATTTAGATAATAAAAATGTTACCATACTAATTTTTTTATTTCGTATTGAAGCAGCAACAATGGAATCAATTTTCCATCTCTTTCTTTCTTCCGGTTGCCAACACAAGGCAAGGTGAGTGTCGTGGTTATGCCGCATGGTTTTTAGTGAAAAATTAAGTGTTAACATCAAAATTTGAGTGTGAAAAGTGCCACATTTCTGTTAAAGGTAAAATTTTAACCGATTTAGGTCAGATTTGTGATTTAACAATTGATAGATGTAAATAATAGTCGCATGTCATACTAGCACCACACAAGTTAATGTAAGAAGTAAATTCAACAATTTCATTTATATCACACTTTAGACTTATAATCTGATATATGAAAGTTAATTTGTTAATGCCCATGTTACAAATATATACAAAGATATTTCAACTTAATAGAAATCATAAGCAGCATAGCATTTCATTAAACATAACCTAATTTGACATTGTTCATGACTGTTATTTGAGCGCTTTTGCATTTAATTTTGAACTTATACTCCTTTCAATATTTATTAACTTAATAGAGAATTATCTGCGATATTTTAAATAGTGACTACTTTTGATATGTACTTTGATTTGAAAATAATGACACATTTCCTTGTACTATTTTACGAATAGTAAAAATTGTGGCATTAATATAAACTATATAGAAAACATTTATGCAAGCTAGAATAAAATTGTTTTATACTGTTTCATACAATAAAATGAACTTTATTGAATGATGTACTTATGAGTCTGTCTTACATTATTGTGACTGCAAAGTTTGAAGTTTATTTAGGTTTATACTTATATGACAAATAATGTAAAAAATACTTAACATTTTGTTTTAAATGTTTCAGATGCGTTCAGTCACACTGAAGGATGTTGAACAAGACAAGGTCGTTAAGACCGTCGCTGCTCATTTGAAAAAGTGAGTTTTTATATATTTAGTGAACTTTTATATCTTTTTTATGTTTATAGATCTTTTAATATTTTTAAGCAACATTTGTTTTCTTATAGGAGTTTCTTGATCTACCAAGTTAAATGTTTGTGCAATAGCTATTTTGAATTTTATTATGGTGTACTACAATAAGTAAAACTATGAACTGTAATTTTAACTAGAAATTATAAAAGCAAATCATTTTGCTCCTTTTATCACTATTTGTTAAGTCTCTCAATGTAACAACTGATTGAAAAGTTCTGGTATTTCATCTTTTTCAATGACAAGCAGAAGCATGCTACTTTAGTTGTTATTTTACGTTTAAATATAAACATGACTTTATTTAATTTGTTTATAGCTCATAATCGTAAGGTAGTTTTGTAAAAGTCACCCTTTTAGAAAGATGTTTCGTTCATTTCATGTTTCTGTGGCAGAAATAATACAAAGACATAAATAATACATAAAGATATAGAACGTTGAACTGTTCCTTGTATTACAGATTATGTTAGTTAAGAATTTTCAGCATTTATATGAATGTCTTTGTTCTACCCTTTAATTGACAATTATAAATAATATATATTATAACTATCTTATCTTAATTGAGTAGCATTTATATCATGTTATTATGATTATGAGAGTACAAGGGGGCTCCAGTCCCTGCTCACTTTGCTGTCTGATTCTGAATTACACCAAACAAAAAAATGTAGTTAATGTAATTTTTTCAACTATTCTATCAAACACTGCAACATCAGTTAAAACTGTAATAGATTAAAATAACTTTAATTATTTAATAAGATATTTATATAGTTAGAAAAATATCCATGAAGTTACATGAATCCTCATAACTAGGGTGACAAACTTGATGCCAGAAATTAACAACTATGAACCTTTAGAATCAAATTCCAATATCATATTTTCTGAAACAATCTCGACCCAGTTTCAATTGATTTAGGAGACTGAATATGGCTCTATAAAGAGGTGTTTTTACTCTTTTAAACCACTTATTATAATGAAATTCCTATGTATAACATAATAATATATATATTTTTCTAAACAAATAAAACAAAATAAACTTTCAAATTTTTTTTTAAGAATGGGCAAGGTGAAGGTTCCAGAACACATGGACCTGGTCAAGACCGGCCGTTTCAAGGAATTAGCGCCTTATGACCCTGACTGGTTCTATGTACGCTGTGCTGCAGTTCTTCGTCACATTTACATCAGATCTCCAGTAGGAGTTAAAACTGTCACTAAAATTTTCGGAGGCCGCAAACGCAATGGCGTCACCCCTTCACATTTCTGCAGGTAAATACCGTTTATATTAATTTTAAATAATAAATGTTATTAATTTAATAAATAAACATTAAATAATACTGCTTTTTATATCTAAAAGCAATGAAATCTGAATAAGTCTTTTTTAATCAATTCTTTTGAATAAACTAAACTTAAATCTATTGTAATTTTTAAATAGTTAAAGCAATTACTATACATTAGCAGGCTGATTTCACAACAACAATTTGCACTTTCATTTGTCCTTATATTGTTCAATTTGTATATCTATTATAGATTAAATATTATAAATATATCTTATATGTAATTTGTTAATTTTATGCCATAAAGAGAAAGTATGAGACTATCAAAGTTATTAGAAATAATATCTTATGCTTTGTCCTTTAGTAAAATTTTTATCATACTAATTATATCAAATTAATTGTAATAAACAAATTGTTCATATTTTTTAGATCATCAGGTAGCATTGCTCGTAAAGCACTTCAAGCACTCGAGGCTCTCAAGTTAGTAGAAAAGATCCCCGATGGTGGCCGCATCCTCACCACCCAAGGCAGACGTGACTTGGACAGAATTGCTGCACAGGTCCGTCTAAAGGCCAGGCAAGCTGCCAAACAGAGTGTAATTGTTCTGTAATTTTAAACTTAATAAAAAATATTAAATCTAATTTAACTTGTTTTCATAAACCTAAAATATGAAGCAAAATATACCAAACTATTTAGTTTAAAAAAAAATAACAATAAAAGAAATATTTCAAAGTAGTAATTAGATATTTTACTGTTGAGTCTTTTTCTGACTATACAATCTTACAGTCACACCTTGACCTTTATAAGTTTTGCTGGAGGTTCCTCAATTAGAGCTTGCACCATTGTGAAATGGTTGTCATTTGAGTTGTCCCTAAATTTTGAGGATTTTCAAAATCTTAATTTTTCGATTGCAATGTGCCAAAAGCAATATGTGGATTCTCTCGGCCTTAGCAGTATCCTTTTTTATCCTTAGCAGTATAAATTTAAAGACACATTCCAAATGAAAATTATATAATGGGAGTTAAAATATTTAACAAGGCATACTGACAAAAAATATCAGTCTAGTTCAAAACTAGATTAGGAAACACTAGTAAGGAAACCTCAACGTAATATGGCAAAAAAGTTGCTTCATTAGTTAACACAACATAATTTACGACAAAAGGTTTAAAGCATCCCAACATGACAAATTTTAGTAGTAAGGAACAAGTGGTTCTCTGTGATGTGTGATGTGGCGAATATACCAGCATATTAGAAACCCAAAAATTTGGTAGGCTACTTTTATATTTGGTCAGTCGTTAATTAGTTTATTAAATGATTAATCTTTTTTTTTCAACGGTAAAATTAGGAACGCAGACTCACGCAATCAGCCTTACATATAAACAGTGTATAATTATAATTAGAATATCACTTCTTAATATATTTGTTGTCCTCTGTAGGCACAATGGCTCCTGCTTAACATTTCAGTGGGGTTTTTAGGTGTAACTGTAAATCGGCGATGATTGTGATGTCAGCCTTAGGCATCATTAGCCGAGTTACGGTTTTTGCCCTAATGTTTAGTATTAATTCGAATAATCCTAGCATACTGTATTTTTCGTGGCAACAAATGTGTTATTGTTATTATTATTAATATGCTCTTGTAACTATATAAGTACACTAGCTGTATCCCGCAACTTCGTTTGCAAGGAGCAGAATGCCACGATGGTCTCAACTCGCCCGCGTAGCGTATAAAAGTTAAAACGCCTCGTTTCGTAGAAATTTCAAAAAACTCTCGTCCAGTAGTTTCGCCTGTGGTCTGTCAGAAACTCAGTAGCGTAAGCGATTTATATTATATTAAAATTGCAATATCTTCTAAGATGTTCATTGAAATTAAGTGACAATTTTGTTCACAATTAAATACTCTTAGTCAACAACACATTTATTTGGATAAAGATTAATATTACGTTGATACAACTCTTAACAAATAATGCACTAATTTCGACCAAATTTGATAACCATATTAACGGTTCTAGTGAGTTAATCTTAAAAGATAGACATTTACTGTCGCGGACATTTTTTTAGATCATTTCAAGAGGAATAATTATTTCATACATATATTTTTGGTATCTTGAACCGTTTTCGCAGCGCACGCAACGGAAGCCCTCAAGGATGAATAATTTTCACTTTGGTAAAAATTTTTACTTTGGTAAAAATATTGGCTTACACCATTAAGGTTTACACCAGTAAAAATCTTTAATTTTTTTATCTGTCTTATCATCGTCAATTTTTTTGACGTTTCTTAAAAGACTACTGTTCATGGCAGTAACTAAAAAACATTGACAGGTCAAGAATCGAACGGTTTGTTCTGTCACATTTCATTTGTCAATTCATTGTGTTTTGGTAAATCAGTCAAAGGCCAACCCTGAAAGCGCAGTTTTATTCGAATTATTGTCGCAGTCGGATGGCTCTGGACTTGCAGTGATGTCAAAATGTTAGCGTCAATAAAATTTAAAATAAGTTTATTAATTTTGGTGAATATTATTTCATCTGTGTTGAGTGTTCAACGATATGGTTCACCGGGAGATACTCTTTACGTGGCAGGAGACGATACATCTCAAAAAATAACTGTAATAAATAGGTTCAATGAAGAAAAAGATAGTAAATTTTTAGAAAGGACAAAACGCGATGTCACTACATTACCGCCTTCAACAATAGAAGATACGACAGTACAAAAACATCCCAATATATGGGTAACTATGATTTCCTTATTAATTCAATATCTCCCCTTTGTTTTGCTTTACCTATCGTACATTGCCCGCATAATGTGACAATGATTTATTTTGTTGTTTATGTCTAAGATCATAAATGCGATGTTACTTAGAACATGTTTATATGCAGTACTTTCTACTATTTTTATCGTTACCGCGTCACAAGCATTCTAATTGTCATCTTCGGTAAAATGCGTTTTGTGTTTTTCGCTGAAGGGCGCATAGTTCGCTTAAATTATTTATAGTAACATTACCTGAAAAAATATTTTACTGCAGAAGTAAATTTAATAAGTAAATTTAATGCCACTTTTATAATTAGGTCTCAAAGATGAGTAAATCGTTTGTATTATATTTGTATTGGCATTTAATCTTAGAATCCATTATTAGTGGTTATATATTACATAACTTTACAGTTTTTACGGTTATTTAAAATATATTTTTTATATTTTATTTTTGATGACATTTTATTTTTTTATAAAGTCATATTTTATATCAATAATCTATCTATACTATAGTTTGACTATATATAAATAAAATGAGTGGTTAAATGATTTATTTGTATGTTAATTTTTGTTACCATAACATATTTTTCAACAGACTACTCATCTTAATGACAGTCACCAACAGCTTATGGTACATTGGGTGGGTGAAGGCTCCAATGTAATCATATGTTTGGCTAGGGATTCTACTTCAAGGAATAAAGGCGCAATTTCCTCATCTGCACTGTATATATCTTATGATTATGGAAAGAATTTCACAAATAAAACAGAAAGCTTCCGTTTAGGAGATCCACCAGATAACAGATATGCTCAGTTGGATAAATTCTTTAACCATCCAAAGTACCCAGAATTTGTAAGTATATTCTACAATCACTAATTAAATATTTATTATTTTGGTTATATGTTCATGGTATGCTTAACTTGTTATAGTCCAATTTAATATATATTAAATAATTTGAATACAGGAAGTAATAATTTAGCATTATTGGCTCATTATAAGCTCTGTTTCATGTTACATGATATGTTTTAATGTTTGATGAATAAAAATGACATAAAAAAATTATATCAATAAACTAAAAAAATATAGGCCATGTGTGCACATGTGGGACACCATCTGACTGTTAATAAGTGTTTATGGGCTTGATTTACACTCGGGAGAAATTTTACAGTTAAATTATTTTCGTTTCCTCACTTTGTTGTTAGATAAAGCGTGTCGTTAATTTTCGGTAATCAACCAGCAATGTCACGAGTTTAGTCGGAAAGCATAGAACGGAGAGTCTGGCCACTAGGTCCTCTTTACCATGTACGTGGGAAGAAACATATAGATGCAAAAAGAAAATAAACACTACATTGCACATAGTAGTTATAAATATAATTTATAAAAACAATTAGTGAACAACAATGCAAGTCATATCTGTCAAGGTCAGACACAAGAATAGAGTGCTTTTGTCCGAAAGAAATGAAGTCACAATCAAGTGATAACAAACATCTTTCTATAGTGCACAAGTCATTGAACTAAGCTACGCAATAAAGGTCATACGTCTCGAATTACCGTGTGCGTTACGTTTTCGTAAAATTTTGCTAGTAGGTTGATGACATTAGGAAATATTTTTATGGAAAACTTTCTTTTAAATATAGCTTAATTTCTTAATGAATATTTGGTGTAGTTCACAATAAGGAGTTACTATACTATTTAAATTCTTAAACAAATTTTGAATGTTTTTAGTGTCTCTTTAATGCTGTGTGTAGTACATGACCCTATTGTTTGAAGTATAAAGAAAAATATCCTTTATTTCCATCACCCAAGTATAGAGCAAAGCTAATAACTATCTATAAATATTTATTGTTTGCTGAATTATGATTCATGATTTTAGGTACTTAGGTACTTATCAAACTGTCTGGCAAGATAATTAATATCAATCATTTGGTTAATTCATACAAGATATTTAATTATTCTTTGTTTTTAGTAGACTTGAGTTAGGATTATTTGAGTAAAATTACAGAACACATTAAATAACAATTAAGTAAATGAACAAGTGTTAGTGTATAATTTGATTTTATACAGTTTTTTTTTATTTATTTTATTAGTTAATGCTCTAATTTTCGGGACTTCTGTGCTTCACGCTGTATCCCGCATATAGCAGGGTAAGCATAGGGAACATTAGAACCTAGTGTTAAGACACTCCCGTTCTCTTTCAACATTTACATTTCCCACTTTCCGCCGAATTGCGTGCTGAGTAGCGGAACTCAACGCCGCGCTTTGCCTTGTTACCAGACCCAGAAAATGGAAATACTAAATATTATTTAGAATTTTCATTTCCTAGCGTGGGAATCAAACTGACAACAACTTCTATGATTTAAAAAAAAAACATAATTAAACTAATTCTTTATAAATATTATTTATAAGTAATTTATATTTCTTATACTAATTTAATGTACAATTTTAGTGCGTTTTCGTTGATTCAACAAATCAAAAGTTATACTTCACCAGTGATAATGGAAAGACAATACGAAGGTCGGACCTCAACTTTCACCCCAGCGAGCTTGCTTTCGACGAGGATATTCCGAATAGATATGTTATTTTGGATAAAGTTAATTCTACCAGAAACGTAAGTATACAATCGTCTATATTTAACTTTTTACTTCTATTAAATTATGGTTTTCGAAATGAAAATACTTTAAGCAGCCTAGGAGAGACAACAGTTGAGTATTTTTTCAAGATTTCATTCTTCATTTGATTCATATGTCTCAAAATTTTTAGCAATTTTGGCATAATAAAACATGTTCCTATGAAAGTAGGCGAGATAAGGAATCCAAATATATGTTTTGTGGTACAAAGGACGAAATCTTGAAGATTTATTCAGATAAGGGCTATCATAAATTTGTTGGTTTATATATTGTACACAATATGAAACAATAGTAAAAGATATTTTTTAATAATTATTCAATATTATAAAAAGTGTTTCTTAATTAATTACTCATATTAATAAATCGTTATAAAGATATATTGTATTATTATATTTTTCGAGGTAAATTTATAACAAAGGATACATAATTGCCACTTTTAAAATACTACTATAAAGAGACGAATGATTAACAAATCATTCGTCTGTGCCTCATTTCTTTTCAATAGTGATTGAGATTCATGTAGGTTAATCAATCAATTTTTGTTTTAATTTTATGGAATAATAATGGTTTCTGAAATATAACATTTTTTGAGCGTATATATTTTGTTTTTAATTTTTATATATAGACTATGATCCAAATTAAAGGACTTTTTTCATACTACTTATCGAGTGGTTAACCCGTTTGTTACATTTTAATTAAATCCTTACTAATTATTATAAATGCGAAAGTAACTTTTTCTGTTTGTTACGCTTTCACGCCTAAATCACTGAACCAATTTTGATGAAATTCGGTGTGAAGATAGAACTGAACTTGAGAAAGGACTTTTTATTGCGAAAAAAATGGTAGAAAGGGTTGAAATAGGGGATGAAAGTTTGTATGGAAACCTTATTGTCAAACATAAAATCAAGTAAGATTGTTCAACTGTTTACAACTTTCACAACTAAACCATTTAATCAATTTTGACAAATAGTCTAGACCTTGGAAAAGCCTACTCCTAGGCTACTTCTTATCATGTCGCGCGATATAACCGAATTCCACGCGGGCGAAGCCGCGGGCGGAAAGCTAGTAATAAAATAAAAATTTATCACCTAATAATTCATTTACAATTAATAATTATAGTTGCTAATAAACTTTACCGGTCAAGTTGTGCCGGTTTCGGTCATGTAACTTTAGTGCGTTGACTGACATTCATTTAGAAATAGATAACACAATGTATTCCAACTTATATAATATGACGTAGGTCTCGTATAATCACGACTGATACGTGACTGACTAATAATTGCTATATTTTGAATGCAAAACTATATAATAATATTGTATTTTGCGAATCGAAATTGCTACCATGAAGTATAAATTATATATACGATTAGGTATATTGTAATTATAATACTAGAAATATACGTGTAGCATGAATATATCCATACTAATATTATAAATGCGAAAGTAACTCTGTCTGTCTGTCTGTCTGTTACGCTTTAACGGCTAAACCACTGAACCGATTTTGATAAAATTCAGTATGAAGATATAACTGAACTCGAGAAAGGACATAAGATACTTTTTTTTTGCGAAAAAAATGGTAGAAAGGGTTGAAATAGGGGATGAAAGTTTGTATGGAAGTTCCTTATTGTCAAACATAAAATCATGTAAGATTGTTCAACTGTATACAACTTTCACGCCTAAACCACTTAAACAATTTTGACAAATAGTCTAGACCTTGGGAAAGACTACAGGTTACTCCTTACCATGTCGCGCGATATAACCGAATATCACGCGGACGAAGCCGCGGGCGGATAGCTAGTTTTCTAATAAATTAGGAACACGTCAGTGAGACTGAAAATATATTTATATGTTTTAATTTCGTTTTAGTGTTTCTTGTTTTATATTTTAAAATTACATAATATATTTATATAATATAGAATTAATTACTAACATTCATTTTTACAATTATAAGTATATATTTTGTTTCTCTACTAAATGTACGATACAAAACTACTACGTATAAGGAAAATTAAAGGTTGTTACTTGAAAGTTCTTGATCTTGAATCAAGAGGAATAATTTATTAATAACTATACTTATTTTATATAAATAGAAATACATATCACGGATGAAGAAAACTTGTATTTTTTAAAACTAGAATTAAAATTAAATAGTGTCGCATATTTAAATAATAAACATTATTTTTAGCTATATATGACTTCTGACGGTGGAAAAACTTTTCAAATGATACAAAGCTATGTGAAGACCTTTTTCTGGTCATCGGGACCAGGATTTTCTAAGATTTTCTACGTAGAGAGATGGAAGCCAGGAGGCAATAGCACAGTGCTCAGTGTGAGCGATCCTAGCAATATGGTAAACGCGCACGAATTATTCGCGGATGCAAAAGACTTCCAAATCAAAGGAGACTTCATGTTTGCAACGAAACAATCTAAAGAGGTGAGTTTTTATTATATTGTTTTTAAATTATATATTATGTTAAAATAAATACCTTTGCAGCGCGGTGGGACAGCGCCTGACTCTAAACATTGGTTGTTGGTTTCCATTCAGAGAAATATTATTTAAGCAAATTATTTTTATTCTGCAACTTTGATTTCTGCATATCTCGATTTTAGGCAAAATATACAGATCAGTGTTCTGACACTACTCTCTCTCTGCCTACCCGTCTATCCGGCAAAAAGCATGAAATACTACATAATCATACGATCAATTAAGTTAACAAACGTTTATTCTGGTCACGTGTAAGATGGGTATGTAGATAATCTTCTTTGAGCCTCGAATAGTACTTTAACCAGTCGACGCCGTAGTTCTATGACTTCTATGGATAGTATGTAGGTCTACTTGGATTGTAGACAATATAATTGTAATAGGTCCTTACAAAAAATGTAGCCGCAAAATTTCAATTACAAAAGAACATTATTTTTCTTAATATAATTAGATTTCTGATTTACTTATAATAATGATATGATAATTTTCTTTTTAAAAAATGTATTTTACTACTTTCAATGCTAACAATAATTACATATGCTTTATTGAGACGTTTACTTTTACGAGATTTTATCTGTAGAACGAATTTGCAATGGCACGACAGTACCTATTATTTTTACATGAAAAGACAAATTTAGAAGTAGCGAGAAAAGTAATATTCTTTTTTTTTTTTTTTTTTTTTCTACATTTTTTAGTCTAGATTTTTGTATTCATACAAGAGTTAATAATCTTGCTATTTAACTTGAATTTGTTTATAGGTCATGGTCTATTAGAATTAATGATTGAGATGTTTTATAGAAAATATATATTGGGAAATATTTGTAGTGCGGTGAGAAAATGTCACACTTTTAATATAAAGAGAAATATTGACGTCAGATTTTTTTTAAAATTAATCATATTTTGTACCTACATGTGCTGTGCACTAACAATGTATTGTATATTATATCTATAATTCCGATGCCGTCGTGGCAAAGTCGACGCACAGTACGTAGATGTTTTTGCAGCATACAATATATTTCAATGTGTAAGCAATTTTGATAATTGACTTGAAAACAGAGCTGCGGTTATTCATTCATATTTTTATGTAACATATATGTTAAAAAGGTTAGAATTATTAACACTTAACAAAGGAACGTAACCAATACTTAAATATTAACTGCTGAGTAAGTAAAAAAATAAAAAAAACGGTACTCTTATAAATTGAGTGCCTTATTAAAAATGCAAATGACATGTTACAATTTTTCAAGCGCACTTCATTGAACGGGGTTGTGATAACAGTTGCCCTTAAACTAATTACTTCCTGTAATGCATTATTCATACAAAGTTGAGTTATTATACAGTTTGTCAAAAAGCAATTTTAAAGTTATGATTTTTTTGTATTATTACCTATTGTAGTCATTTCCTTTGTATAAAATGAATATACTTAATAGAACTCACGTATTATGACAAACGAAATAATTGAGACGAAAAAGTTTTGTCTCTTCAAAATAAGTACATAGCTAGTACCTACTCTATACTTCTTAATCGAGGAAAATAAAGCTGTTTTCCTTAAGTGTTTTTAATAAATCCTTTATGAAAACAATTAAATATATTATAAATTTAGATTTTTCCATGAAATCTAAAGTGTTTCGTGATAATAAAACCAAGAAATGAAAAAATGAAAAAATGAACATATACCTAACGATATTTTATATTTATGGTTCCATTGTATATAAAACGATTGGTTAGTAACAGAGATTCAAAGGAAGCAAACAAAACTGTACAATATATAGTTTAAATAGAATAAATATTATTATATATAATATGTATTTAAACTTGAGGACAATCACAAATAAACAAACAATATGACTGTTGCTTTGAAGTAACAAGTAATCAATACCGCTGCGCAGAGTTCCTAGTGCGAGAAGTAAAAATATTAGCGCTCTATTTTAATAGTGCATTTAGAGAATACCTAGACTTGAACTAGACCCACATATTACGTCCAGCATATTGTTTTTGACTGTTTATCCCTTATGTTTCATTGATGTTACAACAATAGGCCAATACTATTAAGAATAATAAATAAAATAGTAGAAAATTTTAAGAAACCATCTACTTTCAAATGTTAATTCGACCATAAAAGTTTATCGCACGCGAGCCAGATTATTCGTTCATATATGACAAGCTTTATCGCGTTTCATACTTTATAAATTGAGGAACACTAACAATGAATAGGGAAAAACATTTAAATATTAGGAAACATTGAAATTAACAAGAACTGAGATTTGCAATCTATATATAAATACGTGAAGCAAAAGCTTTGTACTCCTTTTTACGAAAATTACGTAGACGGAGGAGCATGAAATTTGGTACACTTATAGTTTATAAAAAGTACATTGAATTAAAATAAACACTTTTTGACATCCATGTTTATATAAAGTGACATATACACACATTGCTAAAGACAACGCGTTGTTAACGCGCCAACGGGGACACTAGTATAATTTAATATATAAAACTATTTAACAGATTTAACCAAGCATACTCGTATAGTTGACAGTTGTGTTACGCTCCGTTCATGCTTCGAGCTGTCACTAAATTTCCACTTGTCGCAAGGAAGTTGTTACTAAAGTGAATAATACGAGACAAATTTGTCCCGGTTGCGGTTGTAATACTTCGGCTCTAGAGTGTTCTCATTGAATCACTGCTTTGACCTCTGACCTAAGTGATAGAATTTATCTGTTTTGTAAATCGTATTTGTTAACTAATCTGTTACACGTATTCCTAAAGTGCATGAAAGAGAACTTGTGATTGGTATTGATTTAAAAGTTTTGAATCACAAGTTATTTCTAATATATTTTAGAATCATATTTTTCAATTTCAAATTGGTTCTTGTATACACAACTTCATGTTTAAAAGGATAGTAAATATTGAATTACCTGCAGTGTGTATTTATTTATGTTTTTTTTTAAATATCTCATGGCTTGCCGTGGATGTAAAATTGGCTGGTTTCGCGTCACGCTAAATAGCACGACGCTCTGATGCCATCATGCTGCGTATGTGTGTACCCCCATATACCGTGATAATGGGGGTTCCTCTGCATAAGCTGCGTATTATTTTGTTTTAACGAAATACATTAATGAAACTACTCATCATTCAATATTTATACATAAAGTATATTTTTTGTCATAAATGATAAGGTCTTTTATTACCTTGAATGTTTCACATTTTTTTAATAGATTTGTATTTTTTATTTTCTTTCCCACTTTCTGCCTCATTCTGTCATTGCGTTGTTGTACTACCATACACCTGTACCAAAAATATCGCGAATGAGAGTGCTATGACCATAGTGCAAGCACAAAAAAAACTCGATAGCGTCCGCGTTCATTTAAGAGGAAAAAACCTCTTATTAATTTGCAATCTGATTTCTGGTTTCTTAAATACTCGTGTCTCAATACGTACCTGATTTACATAATGTAAATTATATATCCACGCTATAAGCATTATATTCCTATCGCAACGTGAGTCAAGAACGTTAAGTGACTTTCACACATGAGTGCCCAACACGTAAATACAGTACTGTAAGTTCGATTAGAACGTTGTTTGTTTGAAGGTTTTTTATTATTTTTTTCATTAATGCATAATGAATCAGTACTATGATTATGTAGGCAATGTCTTGTAGCAGAAACATTGTATATAGGAAAAAATCTATGTAAATTGTGATATAGATTATGTTTAGTAAGTTAAGAAGTAGATATATATTACAAATAGGCATCAATACCTGTTAGGTACTTGAAATATTACAGAAAATTCGAAAACTTGTCTACTAGTCTTTTGTTATATTTAAGTTATGTCGTATGATATCAGGAGATATGCGTAACGTATGCTATCAATTGTGGTAGATATGTCATCATCCATGAAGCCACGGCACTTAAATAATAGGATTACTTTTTTTAATAGTATTTTATTCTAAATGAACATTTCTGTGTCCCTACTTATACTATGAATATATTTTTTTTATCTTCGCATTATTTTTATCATTGGTAGGCGTGGCACGAACAAGGACGCAGTGTCTTATGTTTTAGTCACAATAGACCTGTTTCCCATAACAACTTATGGGAAACAGGTATTTAAGTTCTTTTAAAACTAAAAGAACTTAAATTTCCCTTCGTTCTAATGCGATATTGCACAAACTACTTTAGTCTTATCAAACACTGTACAGCAACATACGTGTCGAATGGGCCATGGTTTCAACTTTCAAAATGTGCTAGCTAGCATTATGATATCGTTGTTTAGACTAAAATTCAGTACTGAGAAGTGCTTGCTTCTATAAGAATAGCTTTATAATATTTAAAATGTTTACCTTTCGCAAACAAACAATCATATTGTTACTAAAGGGAATTCCACTTGATAAAATGTACTGCTATCGAATTTCATAGATTGTGGATATATCTATGTATGTATATATACCTACAATCAACATATATTATACGTAATAATTCATAAAGACTTGTTAGTTTTTGTAATGACATTATTGATTTTTGAACAAACGATTCAATATGGTTCTTTATATCAACACTTGTTTTTTAGAATTATAAATATTAGGTACATAATAATATATGTAAATTTAGTATATACTTTTTAGTTTTTTTTTTTTTTTAACTTCACGTTGTATCCCGCATGTAGCGGGGTAGGCAGAGGGAACCAGAGAACCTAGTGTTAAGACACTCCATTCTCTTTTAACATTTCCGTTCCCCCCTTTCCGCCAAATTGAGGCATTGCGTGTTGAGCGGCGGAACTCAACGCCGCGCTTTGCCTTGTTACCAAACCCAAGAAATGAAAATACTAAATTTTACATTTCCTGGAGTGGGAATCGAATCCACAACCTGTCGCGTTTACAGTCGCACGCTTGTGCCTCTACTACACTTTTCTATACTTTTTAGTAATGTTTCTTTTTATTTTAATTTTTATTATTTACAAATAAAGTATTAATGGAAATGTCAAGGTTAAATGAATGATTTTCGAAATGTGAACAAGACCGTTAAATAAGTAAAGTCAAATGCTTAAATAAATATAAAAACCGTTGGTAGCTATATATTCATATTCGTTGTAACAGTTTTTCAGGGCTCTTTTTAAACGTAGCGTTAAATATTTCCAGAATAAATCCTTGTAGTATTTTTGTTTTGAATACAAAGCTATAAAATAAGGAAATAATAATATAGATAAATATGTTAATTATTTAAATGAATCATATTCAAATTGTGCCTATTCCTAGTAGGAAGTATAAGTGAGTCATATTATATATACAGTTGTATACAAAACGCCATATGACAAGTGCTTGCGTTTACTTTTTCATTCAGTACAGTGTTTCAAATGAAATGTCACGCATAAAAACAACAGGACAATCAACAAGTTTATTTTAAAGCAATAAACATTTATACTTCATTTTTCTATTTAAGGAAATAAGTAAAGAATAAGGTTTTTTTTGTAGGTTCGAATCCCATATTTATTTTCATCGGGGGAATATTTATATTTAAATGATTTTTAGTATGTCTGTTTTGGTAAGACAAAGCGTGGCGTTAAGTTCCGCTAATTAACATGTAATGTTTCGAAAGCGGCGAAAGGAGTGCCTCGACACTGGGTTCTCTCTGACTGTCTTGCTGTGCTTGAATAATTTTCGCATAGGAACAGGTTTTTACACAAGTTAAAATTGTATAAAGTAAAAAAATAACGCCTGTCGTGGCGCAGAGGCACAAACGTGCGACTGTAAACGCGACAGGTCGTGGGTTCGATTCCCACTCCAGGAAATGGAGTTTTTCACCCAGGAAATGGAATTTTTCATTTCCTGGGTTTGGTAACAAGGCAAATCGCGTCGTTGAGTTCCGCCACTCAGCACGCAATGCTTGAATTCGGCGGAAAATGGGAAACGGAGTGTTTTAACACTAGGTTCCTTCTGCCTACCCTGCTATATGGGAGATACAGCCTGAAGCTAAAAAAATAAGTATTAATTTAGATTTTCACTTTATTTCGTATTATATGGGACTTTAAGAGCTCTATATGAAGTTGCTAAGAAAAACATACAATTGCTTATATATCGACTGACACAGTATATGATTCACAATAGTTGTAGTGAGCTAATCAATAAATGTGTTCCTAATAGATAGTCTCACAAACATCGTCTTTGAGTCTAGTTATAGCAAGAATTAGTCACATGCTGTTTGATCTATTTTTAAATACCTTTCAGGCCAGGCCTAGCCTTTTAATTTCTTTTTTTTGTAGGCTAAAATAACAAAGAAATTATTAAGTTCTATTTAAATTAAGTTGGCCTCGCTTGAAGGTCGATAAGTGTTCTATATTTAATAAATTTAAAAAGTTGTTACAAAAACGTTTTGCACGTTGATAATACTAGGAAAGTCTAGTTTAATTGTGTAATGGTATCGATTCACGATATACCCTTGGCAATGATAAATTTCTTGTTAAGTAGGTACTATGGTTTACATAAATGTTATAATTTATAAGTTCAATAGTTATTTTTGCTTCCTAGAGTTCCTAGAGTATTGAGTCACTGCAGTATGGGTACAGGGTACCAATAGATATGTTAGGTTTTGTTTCTAAATAATGGTGATATGAATACGTCGAGATAATGAAATCAAACGAATTTAATTAGCTTGGCAGGTTACTTAAATAGTTATATATTTTTGAAAGATGGAAGGGAAGATGATATTAAAAAAGTAGCTGGTACAGAATGGATGAGGATAGCGAGATAGAGAGAAATGGAAGAGTTTAGAGGAGGTCTATGTCGAAAGACAAGCTGTTGACAAAAGCCGATCGTCTTCATATATAAGTAATTAAGGAAAACAAAGTAGGATAGTACAATCGGTAAAATAAACAAGTAAAACCAATTGTTAAATACTTACAGCAATAAAGGCTTATTTTATTTTTATTTTATTTTATTTTTCTTTTATATTTTATTTTAATTTTAGATTGACTAAAATCTCAGCCTATTTTAGAAATATCTTAAACATAATATTGGTCTAAATATTAATATATTAAGAATTAAGTGAAAATTAAGTCCATAAATATCTACTGAGAACTTATGTACATTCATATTATATAAGTATATGAGGCGTAGGCGTTAATCTGATAAGTACTCATTTGTAGCGTCTAATTAATATTTTTTTATATGCAAGGCGTATGTATGAGTGTACCGGATAAGGTCTACACCAATAGGGTAGTAACAAATAAGAGAGATAAATAGAAAGTGATGTGTTATATTTTTAATAATTTTGCCTTGAAATTATTATACAGCTTGTGTGATAGTTATGCCGTATATACTAGCATATGTTGCAAACATATGGAAATTAGCAGTATAAAAATGTTAATTTTGCGGATATGCAATGGATAGCCTCATATTTTGTATTTATATGAATATGCTCAAACATTATCGTAAAGGATGCAGGTCACGTGAGTCATACGTCGTGTCGTCCGATCGATTGATTGAATTGTGGGACGATGCAACGATATCGAATAACGATACAGATTCAAAATTACATTTATTTATATTTTCTCTAGTTTTATATTTAATAAATATTTCTGTTATATATTAACTTGAAGAGAAGGATCGTTATAGGCGGTACCTTGTTGTATTATACCTATTTGAAATGAGACATACTAATGTTTCCGCAATGTTATTGATTGGAGCATACTATTCTATTATAATAAAGTGTTTAGAATTAATAAATGTAACGAGGATTTTTTTTAAAATTTTCATTAGCTTTTATGATTGAGTTCCTTCTAATAGAACTACATACTAATGTAATGTAAATTTTAATTACTAATGATAAATTTAATATTTCAGAAAAACTCCTTAGATCTTTACATATCACATCAACGTGGGCCATTCTTCAAAGCTGAGTTCCAGACTGAGCTGGATCTCAACAAGTTCCACATAGCAGATGTGACTGACAAACGTATTTTTGTTTCTGTTATGCACACAGATAGTTTGGCTAATTTGTATGTGTCGGAAATAAACAAAGATTTCACTCAGTACAACTTCGTGTTGAGTTTGGAACAAATCCTGTGCTACTTCCCTGATGGCAACTGGAAGGATAGCTGGCTGGAGTGAGTATTCATATCCAAACTTATTAAATCATGATAGCTAATCATATACTGTTGAACGGTTATTTCCATAGTTAGATTTTATGTTAAATTAGTAATATAATTTAAAATTCATGTAAAAGAAGAATATAGAAAGGTTAAAAGAGGATAAAACATTAACATCTTTCAATATATTTTTTTCTATTTACTAGGTAGGTAGAGTTCTAAGAAGAACATATAATTATTTACTGTAGCTGTTATAATACAAAAAAATAAGCGGCATAAAATGCCGCTTATAAAATATACAAAAATAACATACATGATATTTTTGTATATCTTATAAGCGGCATAAAATGCCGCTTATAAGATATACAAAAATATCATGTATGTTGCGCTTGAAGTTGATAATGTTGATTTGCAATTTAAAATATCCTAAGAATTTACCTTGAAAATTCTTGGCTTATCGTTTTCTTTTGTTTTCTACTTGTTTTATTTTGTTTTATACCACATGTCGATCAAACATTCAAAAACAGGACTAAATGGTTTTCCCTAATTCGATTTCTTATATGCATGCATTGTTTTCTTTAGTTCAATTGAGGCATATTATATAGGTATTATACCTTATGTAGGTACGTGTTTATTTATCATTTTCCCGTTGAGTTTCTTGCGTCGGTTCTTAGGTTTGAGACATTGAGTAAATTTAGTGAACCGATGGTTAAATATGTGGCGTTCAAAAATGACTAATGAAAAGTAAAAGTTATGTTATTATGGTAATTGAATAAATTCTTCGATGTTGACTTTTTTATATGTATATAAGTACGTATATTTCGGAATATTACACAGTTATTATATACAAAATTATTAAAAATTTGAATAATTTTTATATATTAACGTTATTACGCAAGCCAGCACTTTCTTCTATCTAAGCAAACGAGACCTATCCTAGAAAAGGCCAGTTTAAATGCCAATCGAATTTAAACTCCTTTCTTTTAGACTACACAATACACAAAATACATCATATAATATTTTATTTCAGAGACGTAACAGAAGATCCGTTTACCGATCTGTATCGTGTTGAAGGGTTAAAGGGTATTTACATAGCTTCAAAAGTAAATCAAAAAACGCAAGGCTCCAATATTGAGCCGGACCATCTCATATCGCTGATTTCCTTCGACCACGGTGTCACGTGGTCCCCCATAAAACCACCAACTGAAGATGAAAATGGTAAGTCCTGTCTTGTATTATATTTACTCTGTTCTTTGTTAAATACTCGTATATTGATCTTTTCTTATGCTTTAATAAAAATATTTTTTGAATGCGATCGACTTCTCTATTGGACTTTTTTGGATTTGTATTTAGTGTAATTTCTGAGATATAAATACCACAACGTTAAAATTTTATATGAAATTAAAAAAAATGTTAAATTTAAATATTATTAAAAATGTACAAACGATCGTTATGCTTAAACCTTATCTCGCCCTTTACGAAACAGGGCATTTTCACTTTGAATTTAGTAAGAACATAATATTTGCATTAACTAAAAAAAACCTTATTAAAATCTTGACTTAGTTGTAGTTGTAAAAATTAACAAACCGGCAACAAAGTACCGTAATTTAGCAAGGTTATAAAGTGTAAGTTATAAAATAGAAATTACGAGAATATTATAATGAATATGATGTAATATATTTGAAATAAAAAGGTGTAGATATGTGATAATATATATATATATTTTTATCTTCACGCTGTATCCCGCATATAGCGGGGTAGGCAGAGGGAACCTGAGAACTTAGTGTTAAGACACTCCGTTCTCTTACAACAATTCCGTTTCTCACTTTCCGCCGAATGGAGGCATTGCGTGATGAGTGGCGGAACTCAACGCCGCGCTTTGCCTTGTTACCAAACCCAGGAAATGATAATACTAACATTTCCTGGAGTGGGAATGGAACCCACAACCTGTCGCGTTGCAGACATTTGCGTTGCGTTGCGTTGTTACAGTCGCAGGCTTGTGCCTCTGCACTACGACAGGTGTTTTATAATTTTACTTTGTATATCGTCAGGTTTAAGCTTTTTAGGTAGAAAACTTAGGATAAGACACAACGAAATCAATTTTTTGCATATTTTAAGAGATATTTTACGTAAGTGGCGGATCTTAACACCGTAAATTGTCTTAGCGGACCGAAAAATAACAAAAATATGTAAACATTATTATTGTATTCTCGTGCAAATTTAGATTTTTACTAACTTTAAAAGATCACATCTTATTAATAAGATAAATAATTATATTTCTTGTAATATTGTTCACAGGAAAACCTCTTAACTGCCATATAGAGAACTCGTGCAGTTTACACTTGTGTCAGAAATTCAGTCAGCTATATCCAGTTACAAGGTAATTGTAGAATCAGCACATACGATGCAAGTAGCTAACTCTTATAGAGAACAATTGTAGATGTTTTGTTTAGTAATAGTTTTTCTTTATACTATTGATTTTTTTTAAGTTCATATAATGTCAAAAATTATCGTAACTAAACTGTTTGTATTTGCGTGTTATGTAATATGTTTTGTAAGCACTAATTAGTTTCTGCGGTATCCTTTATTTTTATTTTGATATGAATATATATCAAAACAACTAATTAAAAATGTTTTATGTGAAACATATATATTGAAGTATGCACTTTTTAAATTATGTGTTTTTGAAGAAAGTAGGTCATTTTAGTAATGCAAAGGTCTAAAACATACTATCGCTCCATCCTTACTAATATTGTAAATGCGAAAGTAACTCTGTCTGTCTGTCTGTTACGCTTTCACGTCTAAACCACTGAACCGATTTTGATGAAATTCGGTATGAAGATAGAACTGAACTTGAGAATGGATATAGGATATTTTTTAATGCGAAAAAAGGGTAGAAGTGGTTGAAATAGGGGATGAAAGTTTGTATGGAAGTTCCTTATTGTCAAACATAAAATTATTTAAGATTTTCCAAATGGTTACAACTTTCACACCTAAACCACTTAACCCGTTTCGACAAATAGTCTAGACTTTGGAAAAGACTAAAGACATCTTTACCATGTTGCGCGATATAACCGAATTCCACGCGGGCGAAGCCGCGGGCGGAAAGCTAGTTATGAATAATTGAATTGTAAATTTAAATTTCATGATAATATTTAAATATGGCGTCCGGATATATTGATATCCTAGAAAAACCTATTGAGGTTTTTCTAAATATTTTTATGACAGATCACAGAGAGACAATGAAATTTTTTATCTATATAACGTTTATTAAGAATAATATGCATAGAAGAGACTAAGTACGATTTATTCAGTATTTAAAAATGTTGCATTCAACTCAGTTTTATACAAGAACAACTCTTACAAGGAAATTATGATCGGTAATGACAATATTATAGTGACATATTATATACTTCTTGATCCATTATAGCGTAAAATTAAACATTACTTCGTATTTGCATAAAGTGGGCGTTTTACCTTAAAGCACTTATTTAATATTTTTTATATTAATTTAATTATTTCTAGTGTATTTAAATTACATATTGGGACTTCTCTATGATATAAACTAACTACACAAAATTTCATACTCCTCCATCCGACCAATTATGGTAAAGCAAATCTCTTTTCATTTTTAACACATTACTATAATAATATAACCTTTTATCGTGAAAGAGAACCGTTATACCATAAATTAAATAATTACGGTACCGGAGACGAAGCTCGGGAATTCAGTCTGATTAGGCCACTAAATAAAATAAATACTGTTGTTCTTTAATGTAGTCCTTTCTTGGCATGTTAAATTTTTGCCCCCGTGGAACAATCTTACATGATTTTATGTTTGACAATAAGGAACTTCCATGCAAACTTTTATCACCTATTTCAACCTCTTCCACCCTTTTTTTCACCATAAAAAGTTTCCTATGTCCTTTCCCAAGTTCAGTGCTATCTTTATACCGAATTTCATCAAAATCGGTTCAGTGGTTTAGGCGTAACAGACAGATAGACAGAGTCACTTTCACATTTATAATATTAGTAAGGATATCTAATATAACAATTACATTTTACTTATTCAAAGAAAGTCACTCTAGGCCTTTTTACATAAAATTGTTAACTATAAAAATTGTGCGTTTTTAAAATACTAAGGTACTTACCAGTACGTCACTTTTTTTTCGTAAAGCAGTGAAATATGGTTATTACCTAAATAAGAAATTATGTTTTTGATATAAAAAACCTGAAATAAATTTAATACCAAACGGACAAGGTCAAGGTTAATGTTCAAGGGTAATGTTGTTTCACACATGATAACTTCTTGTTTACATACATACATGGATAACGTGATAGATTGCTAAAGTAAATTTTATTACTTTCTCTGACGTGTCACGTGGCTATTACCGGTCTCAGTATATCGCGAAACTTCTCTTCATAAATGAATCCATTTTGTTTTTTTTTAAACATAGATTCTGGTTATTTTGCCGCGTGTTAAATTTTTTTTTTTAACTTCTCACTGTATCCCTCATATAGCAGGGTAGGCAAAGGGAACCTAGTGTTAAGACACTCCATATTCTCTTTCAATAATTCCGTTCCCCACTTTCCGCCGAATCAAGGCATTTTATTTTTGACGTTAGTAAAAATTATGGAATGCGAGCCAATTCCAATATAATGACTTACAAGAAATACATAATATGGATAATTTGGATTTTATTGGTTATTAAAAATCTTCATTTTTATATCACAGACTTTTCTAAAAATTTTCTTTCATACTATTTAACAGTAATACTTACCTCGTTCCATACTGTACTCGTATATATGGGTAGATGCTTGAATATAAATTATTAAATATTTATATATTTTTCAAATAGTAAATTTAAATATTTATATTTAAATTATATTTATAACGCCTGTCGTGGCGCAGAGGCACAAGCATGCGACTGTAAACGCGACAGGTTGTGGGTTCGATTCCCACTCCAGGAAATGTAAAATTTAATATTTCCATTTCTTGGGTTTGGTAACAAGGCAAAGCGCGGCGTTGTGTTCCCCCACTCAACACGCAATGCCTCAATTCGGCGGAAAGTGGGGAACGGTATTGTTGAAAGAGAATGGAGTGTCTTAACACTAGGTTCTCTTATTCCCTCTGCCTACCCTGCTATATGCGGGTTACAGCTTGAAGTTAAAAAAAAAAAAATTAAATATTCTTATTAGTTGACATACAATATCGCGGTCACATGTTATAGTCATCATATTATTAATTGTCAATATAATAACTTAAAGCAATTAATACTTTGTATTTCCAATTATACAACAAACACTGTACAATAAGTTTTAATCTGTGACATAATACACGGTAATTGCATTATAGCGTATAAGTTTTCTCTTTGAAACTATAATATTTATCAATATTGAATTAAATAACATGCAATGGTTGTGGATAGTATAAGGTATGTAGGAAAGTTACTGAGTCAAGGGTATCAAGCGAAATATTTTGTTTTAGTCAAAATAATTAATATTTTAACAAAAAAAGGAAACCGATTTTAAACAAAATGCACTAAATGATTACCAATATAAATAAATT